>CM077300.1:12382063-12502063 GCA_039654925.1 Anguilla pacifica | reverse complement strand
AGCTCAGCTCCGCCCACAACCCCCACACAACCTCTGGAGTTAAGCTCCACCCACTAAAGCTCATCTCCACCCATATCCCCTACAGCAGGGCTGGCCAAGCCTGTTCCAGGAGATCCTCTGTCCTGTTTTCATTTCAACCTTAATTTGGCACATCCGATTCTAATAATTAGCAGCTCAACGAGATCTTTAGCTGTGGATTGAGGTGCGCTTTGTTAGTGTTGGAATAGATCTCTCTGGCGATATTTCACTGTCTCCCCCTACTCACCTTCTATATCCAGCCCCACCCACCCTCTGGAGTTAAACTCCACCCTCCACAACGCAGCTCTACCCATAGCCCCACCGACCCTGTGGAGTTAAGCTAAGTTCCACCCATACCCTCCAACACCAGTGTTGACAGACTAACTCCACCAACCGTCTACATATGGAGCTAAGCTCCTACCACTAACTACAAGTCCTGCCCGTCACAGCCTACCTGCACCTACCTATCTGAGTCAAACTCCTCCCTTTCCACATAGCTCTACTCTCTATAGGCCGACTCTACCCAAAGTCTTTCAATAAGCTCCACCTTCTACAGTCCAGCTCCACCCTTTATAACCCAGCCCTGTCACAACCTTCACAGGCCAGCCACACCTTTCCCTGCATCCATCCTCTGCAGGGAAGCTCCACTGTGCACAGCTAAGCCCCGCCCCTATTATCCACAGCCTATCACTCCCCTATATCCCACTGTCTGGCCCCACCCCTTCCTGCATGAACTAAATGTGACAGCATTAATAAAAGAGAGCCACGCTAATGGAATACAGTCATGATGGCCAGATCATGTAAAATTTATTTCTGGCTGATCTGTATTCTGAAGTACAGAGATACATCCCCTAGAGCTTTTCCATGAACCAGAACTGACTGGCGGCCATGGCTTTGTTTTTCCATTTCCCTCAAAGCGTACACAGTGACCGTATGGTACAGCAACGGCAGTAACTTTATAGTGACTTTCAGTCCGGTCCATACGGTAGCGGATCGTTTCAGCCCGGACCGTACGATGGGGAGAGGGTGCTTTCAGACCGGTCCGTATGGTGGGGAGAGGGTGCTTTCAGACCGGTCCGTACGGAAGCGGGGTGCTTTTAGTCCGGGCCGTACGATAGGGGGGGGCTTTCAGTCCGGTCCGTACAGTGAGGGGGGTGCTTCCAGTCCGGTCTGTACGATAGGGAGGTGTGCTTTTAGTCCAGCCCGTACTTTACCGATGGCAAGTTCAGGTCCTAAAATGATCCCGTCAGATTTTAAATGAATGTTCCTCTCGCTCTCTCTTTCCCAGCCGCTCCTAGTTCTCTCCCCCCCCCCCCCCCACCCCCACCCCACCCCCCCGTCCCCGTCCCCCTCCGGCGTTTGAGGGGTACAGATGGTTCCGAGCGCTCCAGGGCTATCCGTCTCACCCTCGCTCTCTCCCCGCGGCTGCCACTGCTAAATCGGGCAAGGTGACTGCGTTCCCACGACAACGTTCCCGTCGCTGCCGGCCCCCGCTCCAGCCGCCAACGCCGCCGCTCGCTATGTGGGACACGTCATACAATACCCACGATGCATTTCCATATGTCAGACACGCGTCTGTAAAAGGGGGTCATAAAAACACGCCGGACATCACCAGCGATGGTACCGCACCCCACCTGGTCGTTACAACAAGGCTGCTGACCCCCCGTTCGGACACCAGTGGCAAAGGGAGAGGAGGCTAATTAAAACACGAATTCAAGGCGGGAACGGGGAGGGGTAGAGGGTGTAAGGTACAGCTGAGAGAGTAGAGAAACGTGATGATTATACCCGCAGGGAAAGCCTGTTTAGCAGCATAATTAGAATTTCCCGAATCCAGAAATTTCAGTAACAAAAAAAGCTTACCAGTCTGCAAAAAGTTACAGCTACAGACTGCATAGAATCTGATATAGAGACCTATGGCATAATTTAGCAGACATCTATTCCGTGCCATAATAATCACAGAGTATCCATCTATTGTCTATACCCGGTTATCCTGAGAAGGGTCGCAGGGAGTGCTGGAGCCTATCCCAGCAAGCATTAGGGGAGAGGCAGGAATACACTGGACAGACCACCAGTCTATTGCAGAAGCACGCTACATGAGAAAGTGTAAATCATGTTTCATGGTGCCTTAGTGGTTTTTGACATAGATCAATTCTCCTTTGATTGATCAAGCCGCTTGATGAAACAGTTACAAGCAGATGGCTTTTGCAGCCTGCTTGATGTGTGATAATGCTGTATTTTTACACTGGGGGTGGATACTACAGTGTGCTACAATTACTACAGATTATTCAATAACAATTCCATGTAGAACCAAACCTTTCTTCCCACAGCATTCTCCTGTATTTGCAGTCTATGGTATCATCAAAGCACCCATATGAACAATTGAATGAAAAAAGCTTCTGATTCAAAATGGCACTTTGAAAGGACATTTTTAGTTCTGAACACACTGGAAATACAACATTACTGCATAAATGCAAGCATTTCGCCCCACATGTAGAAGGTTGGTAGAGTTAGTCTGTCATCACTGGTGTTAGAAGGTATGGGTGGAACTTCAGAGGATGGAGCTTAACTCCAGAGGGTGGGTGGGGCTGGACATAGGAGGTGAGTAGGGGGAGGCAGTGAAATATAGTCATAGAGATCTACTCTTTGCCTATGTTTGCTTGAACCCTAACAAAGCACACCTCATTCCACGGCTGGAGATCTCGTTGATTTTGGCGAGCGATCCGCACTCGTCTTCGTTGAGCACCCGAGCAGACGCACCTTTCCAGAGGAAATGACATCGCCCGTCAAGGCTGCCCTGAGAGAAGCTCTCGAAAGGAGACGTTCCTCCTTCCACCCGCCCGATTTTGAGCAGCGTCAAAAAAAGGCGGAAAAGCCGGTTTGGATTAGCGAAGCTATCAAAGCCGTATTGGGGTTCGCACAGCGAGAACCAGCAGCGCAGCCCAAGTGCTCATTTAGGCCGCTACACGGCGAAGACGGCGCACCCACAGCTAGGCCCTCTCGTATCGGTATGATTCAGGAATGAGATCATCCACAGCTGCTGGCAAAGACAAAAATAGGTGCCGAGCCAACGCAGCGGTCACCAGAAATATTTGCGCCCCCCCCCCCAAAAAAAAGGGGGTTTACTTTCGGTGTCATTATAAAACGCTTCAATGAGATAGCGTTCCTGCTCATGCAAATGAATAGCCTTACGCAAGGAAATAATTTTAATGACTGAGAAAAATAATTATGGCTATTAAAAGCATTCCAAAATGTTGTCCTTGGGGGGGTCGCGTTATTAGGACTCTGCTCCCGTTAAGAGCAGTCCCTGTGCTGAGAGTTCTCACGTTCATTTTACACTGGCTGCAATGGAAGGAATGAGTTTTTCTGGTGTCACGTATGCTTCAGTTTTAAATATGTAACATTTGTCGAAGCAAGCCTTCTACTGGACACTTGGAACAGACATGAAAGCATACGAGTCATATAAAGAAGACTGGTGCACGCTGGGATTTGTAGTCATTTGTCAGAATGTGCAGTCTCTCAAGTGGAATGTAGGCTGTTCCCATTTTGTGTGTTTAAGTGGTGTGTTATTCAGTGTCCCTGTTTCACAGTGTGAACAGACGCATGGCCTTGCTCATTTAAACAGCCCTGCTTGGACGATACTTTGACACAGATTCCTTATTTCGCTGAGGGCTGCCCGTTTTCACGGGGCTGTTAATCGATTTGGCGGGACACTCGGGAGCAGGCCCCAGGGGCGCGGGGGCGTGTATCTACGTGTCGGCGGGGTTGCCCCGCCCACTCCCGTTTCATGGGAGTTAAACGCTGAGGAACTCGGTCTGCGCCCTCCTCAAACACCTCCTCCTCCTCCACCCTGTCCTCCTTATGGAAAAAGCTGTCCCACTTGCCTTCGGAGTTAACCCCTCGCTCGCCGAGCAGCCGGGGGAAAGTGGGTCACGGACTGGAGAGAGGGGAGGAGGAGAGAGAGAAAGAGAGAGAGCGAGAGAGAGAGACAGAGGGAGAGAGAGAGGGGAGGAGAGAGGAATAGAGAGAGGGGAGGAGAGAGAGCAAGAGAAGGGAGGAGAGCGAGAGACAGAGGGGAGAAGAGAGAGAGAGATCGGGAAGTGACAGATGGGCTGAAAGGAGGGGGAAAAAAAAGTCTTGAGGACAGATATAAAAAAATGATAAGATGGTACAAGCTATAGTCCAGCGGGAATATGTCGGAAAACAGGAGGAGAGAACAACAAGTGAAAAGACCGGTAAGAAGAGAAGAGGGGGACTTCAACCAGCACAACACAACCACACAAATCAGTCGAAATGGTAACAAACATGTTTAAACTTTAATTTTTCCAATGTATTATTTTACAGCAGAACATTATAAAGGATCGGTCCTCCAGTTTCTTGCTTACAAAAGGCGTCAAACGTACATCCCCACCAGATTCCCCTAAAAAGAGCTTTCCTGGGATATACACACAAATGGACACCAATGTTTGTTTTTCCAGAAAAAGTACAGAAAAAAGTCAATTTTTTTTTTCACCCATTAATATTAACTTCATAACTTCATATCATATACAATCAGTTTGTTACATTTAAGTTATATTAAAGCACCATTTATTAAGACCAGAGATATTGTAATAAATAATAAATTGGCCATTTTTTTCCTGTCTCACCTAAAACACAGAAACAAATGTATACATACACGCTGCCCAGCTTAACTTAAACGCATCATGACATATCATGATAGCACCGTTATTTTTTTATTATTTGTTTTTTTTTAAAATACAGTATCACAAATCCCTATGGTTCCAGTCCGGTCTCCCAAGTCCCAACTTCCTGGTTGGGCTCCGCCCCCCCTACCGTGATGTAACAGCCGGCGGCCATTTTACCCTCCGTTTGTAAGCGAGTACGGGCACGGCGGAGACGAACACGTTCGCGTGAAACGCGCCTCGCTCGGTCGTCAACGCTCGGAAGAACGGCGGTCGGCGAAGTGCGACTTGGACCTTCGTTAGCTACGGGCGCGGTCGAAACGACCGTGACCGCGGCGAGAGGACGCGAGCCGGCTCGGCGTCGCCGGAGAAGCGGCGACTCCTTTAACGAGCGGCGTCGCGCGGAAAGCGAGCTTGAGAACTTGGTTTGCGAGGAGGGCTCGTGGGAGACGGGACGCTGAGGTTCAGTAATGAGGGAGAACGCTTCCATGTTGACCCCTCCCCCCTCCCCGCGGGTTTAAATAAAGTGTTCGGAGCAGCGGAGCACCTGAGCCTGGCTTGCCGTACAGTAGCGCAGCTGAGCGTTCGCAGCGCATTACCCCACCCCTCAGAGGGTCCGCCCCCTCGCCGCTGCGCCTCGCTGGACGCTGCTTCTAGTTCATCCAGTAAGGCAATGCGCTGCACGCACGTAGACACACACACATGCACGCACACGGACACGCACACACACAGACATATACGCACGCACAGGCGCGCACACACACACGCACACACACACAGATATATACGCACGCACAGGCGCGCACACACACACATGCACACACACACACATGCACACAGACAGACGCGCACGCACAGACACACGCACGCTCGCACTCATACAAACACAGTATGCACACACAGTACACGCAAACACACACGCACATACGCGCACACACACAGTATGCGCAAACACAAACATACAATTATACACATCACTCTCACTCACACAATACACACACACACATCCTTTCTGATACATAAACGTATACATTTCATGACCACCTAGTTGAATATAAAAATGATGTTCCACTTCTTAAAAAAGGTGGACTGAATTAAATAAATATAATAATTGGGGTACATATTTTCACGAAAGGGCACAACGACCCCACCATGTGGCTACATTCTGCTATGCCAGGTCAGGAGAGAACTGTGGTACTACCGCAAAAAACGGATATTAAATAATGTCAGCTAAAATCTTACAACTTCCTAGTGGAAATAAAGTATGGAAATTACGTGTCTGAAATCTTGCACAGGGAGACAAACAATCCGTCACATTCTATCCGAGCTTCACTTCCTCGTGTTAAACTCCTCGTGTTCTACTTCAGTTTAACCATGGCTGCACCTGTCTGGTCACGCTATGATTGGACAGGGGTAAATCGTTTTAAGCACACACATCTTTTAGAGGTTGTGACCACATTTTTTGGGGGGATTTTTGGTAAAAAATAAAATTACTTTCTGGGAAAAATAAAATAAAATAAAATCCTGTGCACATTCACACACTTTTTCTTTCTTTCTTTTTTGTTTTTTTTTAAAGTCTCAGGCAGAAAGTGTTACTCGTACAGAAGACGAACAGTACTGTTTGTGCGGCCGCCGCGTAAACTCCTGGTCTTACGATTAACAGCAAATAATAAATATGTGGGGTGTTTGGATCAGTCAGTCTTCTTACTTTTAAAGCCTAGACAAATCAGTCTGTGTACTGCAGGTCTAGGTCCACAGAGCCGTCGGTCACCACCAGCCTGAGTCTCTTGGGCTTCCTGTCTGTGTGAAGGGACCCCAGGGAGTGGGAGGAAGCGGGGAGGGAGCAGGACACGGAGGGGGCGGGGCCGTGGGCGGAGCCCAGGCCCTGATGCTGCTGCTGCTGCTGCTGCTGCAGGTCCTTCTTGCTCAGCTCCTCCCCCCGCAGCCCCGTGAAGCCGCCCGGGGGGGCGGGGGGCGGGCAGTTCGAGGGACCGGGCCCGCACGGCTCCAGCACCAGCCTCCCCTGCGTCCCCGAGGGCTCCATCAGGCAGCGGTACGTGTAGCTGCCCGGCATGGCCCCGGAGTAATTCAGGTACTCCCCCCCGTCCTTGTAGCCCAGGGTGACGGAGTGGTCGCCGGTGAAGTTGAAGACGTACGGGGAGGAGGCCTGGCCGTAGGGCAGGGGCTTGCCCCCCGAGGCCTGCTGCTCGGGGGGCTTGCGGGCCGCCTGCGGGCCGCAGTGCGGAGGCGCCGACGGCGGCTTGTCCAGAGCCTCTGACGAGCCGTAGGCGAAGCCGGAGGGGTCGCACTGCTGCGCAAACGCGGGGGGCTTGGAGAAAGACAGCGGCCTCTGGTCGGGGGGATGGGGAGACGGGGCGCAGCCGGAGTGGGGGTTCTGAGAGAGGGACAGAGCTTCCAGTTTGCCCTGATTCGAGCTTTTGCCGAGAGGTATGCTGTAACTCTGATGGCCAACGCCGAAGGGACAGAAGGACTTGTGGAAGGTGGAGATGTTTCGCTCCGACAAACTGCAGCAAAGACCTGATTTATCGGGGGGCGCTTTATTAAAGGCTACTGGCTCTTTACTGGTGGTCACGTAATAAATCGGGTGAATTCTGTCGCCGTGGGACAGAGGTTTGTTCAGGTACTCCGAGGCCTCGTAACTAACGGTGCCTTTTCCCACGCCGAAGTCATACTCCGGATATCCTCCTTGGTGACAGGCAACACTGGGGTTCGGGGCTTCGTAAACCAGGCGATTCTTTCCGGGGTCACCGTACCCGAGCTTGGGGCCCGAAGGTTTGAACGGCAGGCCGGGGTTGCCCAGGGCGCCTGCGTCTTTGCAGTGGCCGGCCAAGTAACCGGAGCTTTCGAACAGGCCGGTGTTTTTGTCGTAGGTGCAGCAGAACGTTTCTCCGTGGCCGGCCGCGTGCGACTGCTGGAAAGCAGCCGAGTTGCTCCCCGCCGGCGAGCCGAAGGACTTCGCTGGAAAACCCTGAGCCCCCAGACTGAACGTGCCTGGCGTCGCGTGGCCGGTGGAGAAGAGCTCCTGTTTAGTCGCGGCGCTGATGTTGTGGAAAGGCTGAATGCCTTTGTTCTGGGGGTCAGTCTGGACTTTGGCACACGCAGACTGGGCGGAACTTCCTCTCGAGCTGAAGCTGTAATTGAGCGGATTGACTTGCGAACCGTGGGCCAGCGAGCTCGGGGCAGCCGCGCACCCGGAGCCGGACGAGGCGCCGAACATGAGCAGCTCTTTGCCGGAGCTCGGATGCCTGTCAGCAAGAGAATGCTGGGATTTGGAGTCGTCTTTTGTGTGGACGGCCTGCTGATTTTTATCAGGAAAGAAATTCAACGCGGGATGGGCGCCCTGCGCAGCAGCTTCAGAGGCTGCTGTAAAGCCAAGTGCGTTAAAAGACGGTGCATCTTTGGTGGATGTGTGATCTTCACCTAAAGAGAGAGAGACACTTTTGGGGCAACTGAAATCTGGGAAGCTCTGCAGATCTGCACCCGAACTGAAGTTGCTTCCTGGACTTGGCGTGTCGAGATACGGAGTGCCCGGGTGCCACGTTTCGGAAGGGGTTTGGGAGAAAGGGCTGTTGAAGGAATCCGAATGGTTTTCTTCTTGGTCGGGGCAGAATGCACCGAGCGTATTCGGAAAGTTGCTCGGATGAGGGAGGTGGTAATACCCTTCCAAGTTTAACGTCTGGAAATCTAGGAGATCTTCACAACAGTTTGTGCTGCTGGACTCGATATTAAGGAGAGAGCCCTCGATCAATGAGAAAAGGGGAGAGTGGGCTTTAGGCTGGGACTGAGAGGTAGAATGTGTGTCATTGGGAATGCTTCTTTCAGAGGCCTGTGCTTGATTTGACGCTTCAAGTGTGGGGACGGTGGAGAGACCCTGGTTGATCTGGAGCAAGCTCTGACTCGGCCCGCCGGACCTTCTCACCTCCCTCCGCCGCCTCCTCCTCCTCCTCAGGGCCCTTCCCTGCTTTGGTCGTATTTTTCTCACCTTTTTCCGGATTTCAACCATCGCCCTGCTCTTCCCTGCCCCCCTCCTCCAGTTCGGAGGCTCGGACGACAAAGGGTCCTCGGGAGAGCTGCGGTGGGGCGAGTTGAGCGAGAGGGGCGAGAGAGAAAGCGGGAGGCCGAACGACTCAATTTTCAGAGGCCCGACAGGGACGCCTCTCCGTCGTTTCTGCTTAACCTTCCTTCTGAGGCGAGAACGCGGAGATGAGCGTTCTTCCTCCTCCTCCGACATGTGAAATTTCGCGTTTCCCCCAAACTGGCCCTCTTGAATGTACGACGTGTGCCTTCTTAGCCTTCTCGCAGTCTCGCCCGTTCCCTCGTGCCCGCTCTCACTGTCCGCCCTCCGGAAGCTTCTCTCTCCATCGTTCCCCTCCCAGTCCTCAGTCTCCACCGCCCATTCCCCCGCCGCCATCCTCCGCAGTCTGATTCGTGGTAAGGCTTGGTCCCCTCCGTCGGCGTTAGAAAACTGTCCCCTCTCCTGTTCATCGCCGTCCTCGACTTCCACCTTGAAATGTGTCCTCAGCAGTGGAGAGGTGGAGAGTGGCCTGCTCTCTGCCTCTCCATCGCCACCGTTATCCTCATCTCTTTCAAAGTTTATGTCGTTTTCTTCAGGTTTCATTGCTGTTCCTTCCCCGTCTCTCGTTTTGGTTTCATCTCCTCCTTCTATACTAGCAGCATCAGTCTCTATTTCCCCTCTATTAGCACTACCCTCACTCATATTCCCTCCCGCTCCCCAAGCCTGTTGCGTTGCGCAAACCCCCCAGTCTATGTCTTCATCACTCACTCCCCCCACCTCTCTGCCCTCTTCTAGACCTTCCCCCCCTTGTCCCACCAGTTCTTCCCCCCTTATGTCTATTCTCTCACCCTGACCTGGACTCCCTGGACTCTCAACCGTCTTCAGCTCGGCGTCCTTTTCCCACCCTTCCTCTGGGTCTTTATGAGCTTCCACTTCCTGTTCCAGGACCATCTCTGCTCTCACTTCCCTCTCCATCTCAAGGTTTAGTATGGAAACGGAGTCCAGAAGGGCCTGAAAAGGCTCGAAAAGCGGAAGTTCACTTGGACTTGTGATGGTCATCATGTCTTCCTCCTCAGTTCTCTCCATCTCCCACTCCTCCCCTCTTTTTCTCTTCAGGCGAATTCTCAAATTGCAGTTCTGATCATCATCCCTCTCCAGACAATCTTGGAAGGCAGACAAAATCTGGACTTCGGTTTGCCTCTCCTCTCCCTCCTCCTCCTCCACTTTTTCCCTAACCATTTCATTTTCCTGCCCAGGACTGGACTGAACAGGAGTGATCTCATCAGATGGAGACTTTTCTAAAAGTTCTGGACCCTCTATTTGAGTCTCTGGAGATGACACCCTTTGGTCCACGCACACAGGTGTGGAATTTACATCCACTTCCTCTGCAGCCTCTGGGTTGCCAGATTCTTCCCGCACTTCCGGCTCACGCTCGGCCTGGAATTCCTGACGCTCGGCCTCCGCTCCCTTCCTCTGCTCCTGCTCGGTCTCTGCTGAGGTGTCCTCCGGTCCCTCTGCTCCGCCTCCACCTGAGAGCTCCGCCGCCCTGTCTCCGTCTTCACTCCGCCCGTTTACCTCGCCGCTCCCGGCCTTCCGCTCCACCGTCTTTCTGGCCCTGACGCTTCCTGATCTCAACCGCCCTGCCCTCGACAGCGGAACCCTTCGGCCTGTTTGGACCTGCTCTTTCCTGTTTGCCGCAGACTGCGGCCGCCTGAGCTTCGAGCTTAGTCGCGAGGTTCGGATGAACCCTGCCTTTGGCACGCTCTCAGGCTTCGCTGCCTCGCAGCGGGATGGAGAGGCGGATTTTTCATTTTTCCCCTCCGCTTTTCCACCGTCTTTCTCCTTCGACTCGGTTTGCACTTTAATTCCTTCCGTTGCTTTCGAATCCGAGTCCAACTTTTGCTCCGGCTGTGCCGCTGCCTTCTCTGACGGGACTTCTAACGGAACCGAATTTAAGCTCTGCTCGCATTCCATAGCCATCGCTTGTAGAGACATCCTTTTCTTTAATGGGATTCGAGCCTGGTTGTGTGCCTGCGCGGCGAGATCCAGGCCTCGTTTTAGACTAGACTGTTCGGCAGCGGGCCGCTCTGGGGCTGAAAGTGTTGGCTTAGGAGCTTTCGGTTCCGCTGAAATCACACAGTGCGCTGGAAGATTTGTAATAATTTGAGGCCCTTCTTGCTGCGGGGCATTTTGCTTTATAAGTTTCCCTGCGCTTGTCATAGGTGGAAGCGAGTTCTCTTCTGTCTCCACTGCTTTCTTTCTCAGCGTCCTCCACACATGCCTTTTCCTCGCTCTCCTCTTTCCTCTTCCTGCCGGTTTTCTTTTCTCCGGCAGCTTCGGCTTCTCTCCTCCTTTCCCCTCCTCTCCTGGACCATCCTTCTTTTCTTTATGATCTGGGGTTTTAGCATCTTTTTCCTGCCGCTTCACGCTCAGGTTTTGCTCTTTGCTCTTCCCAAGAACGTCAGAGAGAAGAATCCTCACCTCTTTAATAACAATACTTCCCAAAAGCTTCCTCTGAGTGGTTTTTGAGTGCCTCTTTTTTGGTTGATCTCTCGTACCGTTTCTGTCAATTTCTTCCACTTTCTTTTTTTCTCCATTGTTCTGATGCACAAGCATCCACTTCCCTTTCCTCATGCTTCTGGGCCGGACAAATGGCTGTCCTGCTTTCTTTCCTTCCCTTTCCTGTGCAGACTCTCTCTCATCTGCACCTTTCTTCTCTTTCTCTTCTGCAATCTTTGTGGTTGAAATTAAACTATTCTTTCCTTCACCTTTCTTTCTCCCGGCTCCTTTCCCGCCCTCATTTGTCTTCTCATCCCGCTTCCCACCATCTTCCTCCCCATCCTTCTCAACCCTTTGACTGTTTGTCGTCTCCTCCTCTCCACCCTTCTCTCCCGTCACCATTGTAGCTCTCTCTTGGATTATCTCTTCCCTTACATCAGCACTATTTTCATTCTCGCTTCCATTCACACCCTCCTCGCCTTTATCTCCCTCAGTTTTTCTTCTTTCTTCTCCCCCTTTCTCTTGCTCTAACTGCTGTAAACCTGTCACTTCCTCAGAAGCCACATTGCTACTTCCACCTTGGCAACACACTGCTCCGACACACCTCTCAGTCACCCCCCTCCTACTTTTAGGTCTGGAGCAGGCCTGGCCTTTTCTTTTGGAACGCGGTTTTGAATCTTTAACATCAGTCTTTCCCTCCTCTACTGTTGCACCTCCAGCTCCCGCTTTCTCCTCCTCCCCACCGACTCCCTCCTTCCCTCCTTCCTCCTGCTCTCCCCCAACTACCCCACCTCCTGGTTCCTGACCTTCACGAGAGGATATCCTAACCATTTCAACCGTCAGATACCGCTTCAACCCAAACAATAGAGACTGGCCGGAGGGGGACAGGGTGGACTTGTTGTGGGACTTGACAGAGTGAGAAGGAACGGTGACAAGGGCAGCGGCTAGCTGACAAGGGTGTGGGGCGCGATTTTCATTTTTACAGTCCAGGCGTCCGGAGTTGTCCGAGACATTTTTGCTGTCGCTGCTGTTCTCAGATTTTGGTTCTGAGTCCTGTGGTTTGCCATCAGTCCTCTCAGTGGACGAATCCTGTGGATCCTCCCACCCGCTGACAGACAGACAGCCTGCATGCTGCAGTTCGCTGCTCTTCGACTCTCCCACTCCAGTGTATAATCGGTTAATGATGTAGGACACGCTACTGCTGGACCTGCTGTTAGCGATGGTAATGCAGTTGCTTTCACCAGGAGCAGCTTTAACAGAGATATCCACAGCGCCCGTTTTACTGCTGTCAACTCCATTCGCGTAACTAAGGCCATCTTTAATGCTACCGCTGCAAGCAACTCCTGGGCCATCCGGGCGATCGCCACTGTTTCTCATCGCGGTCGACCTGCTTCTGTTTCTTTTATTAGTGACGACGACTCTGTGCACAGCTGACTGCGAGCCAGCATCAGAACCTTCCAGCTGAGTTCTGTCCGCGTTCCCCGCGTCAGGGGAGATCGCTGATTGTACGACGAGGGGTGCCGTGTCCACCAGTTGAATTCTGTCCAGCGGGCTCGTCTTGCGCCCGTTCCGCCCGTCAATCACGTCGTCATGTGACGGCGGGCCAAGGGTGAAGGGCTGCAGGTTGAGCTCACGGGCTGGCTTATGATTAAAAGTGCTTTCGTCGTTCCCCTTTCCACCCTCAACCCTGCCCGTTGCCAGGAGGATCATGGGCCCACCTTGTGTGCCCGTCTCCCCGGGCTTCGCCGTTTCGGGCGGGGGGGAGAAGGCCTCCCCGCCGCTGGCGGGCCGCCTGAACTTCAAGAGCAATTCGGCGGGGCAGCGGTGCAGACGCACCCTCAGGTCCTTCAGCACCACGTGCGACGAGGAGCCTCGGAACACCACGTCCTGCTTCCTGTCGGCTCTCTCCTGCTCGTCCAGTCTGCACCGGTTCCTCTTTCTCATCCTGTTGATGGTGCTCGTGGCAACGGGATTTTTCTTCATCTTCTGGGAGAGGGAAAATCTCGGGGAAAGAGCTGGAACAGACAAGGTGGAGACAATTAATCCTCCATTATGCAAGCAGTTCATAAAAAATTTACAAACGGAAAGATAAACACTTTTTAAAGATAATGTCTGATCTTTATGTGATATGAGGTACTACCACAAAACAATGATACACAGTTCTGAGACAAAGCAGAACAAATAGGGTTTAACAGACAGAGAAAATACATGCCAATTGTAACATTAAGTGAAGATCAGTTGGTGTCAAGGTTAGGAACAATTCCATTCCATTCCAGTCAAATTATAAACTTAATTAATGATCAGTTTATTATCTGAAAAATAACCGTAATGAGTAACTTTTAACTGTATCTCAATTGTGGATGCATATAGTTTAAATTTGGCAGACCCTAACCTGTGCTTGTGGGGACAGGTGTGTACAGTGAGAGAGTACTACCTGTGCTTGTGGGTGCAGGTGTGTACAGTGAGAGTACTACCTGTGCTTGTGGGTGCAGGTGTGTACAGTGAGAGTACTACCTGTGCTTGTGAGGACAGGTGTGTACAGTGAGAGAGTACTACCTGTGCTTGTGGGGACAGGTGTGTACAGTGAGAGTACTACATGTGCTTGTGGGTGCAGGTGTGTAACAGTGGGTTAGTACTACCCGTGCTTGTGAGGACAGGTGTGTACAGTGAGTTAGTACTACCTGTGCTTGTGAGGACAGGTGTGTACAGTGAGTTAGTACTACCTGTGTTTGTGGGGACAGGTGTGTACAGTGACAGAGTGCTACCTGTGCTTGTGGGCGCCGGGGTAGACCCTGGGGTGCAGTTCCCCTTCTCCCGATTCAGACGGAGGTCGGTCTCCCTCAGGCTGTACTTCTGCCCTGCAACGTCTCCCGGGTCCTCACAAAGCGGCTGTCTTTCTCTTTGCCTGAAGAATCCCTCCCCTTTCCTGAGAAGGCAGGAGGCAGCAGGGAACAGACAGACTAACTCAAGACGATGTGCCATTCACACACGCAACAGCAAAAATACAGGATGGATTATAAAACCCACACATGGACACGGAATGCATAAATGTATTAAGAAAGGAAGATCACTTTAGGCAAAGTGATTAAAACATGGCTGTTCAAATCTCTTCCCCTCCATACTCTCCTTCCTCCTCCTTCCTGCTCCTCCTCCCCCCTCACCTCTCGCATGTGCAGCATTCACACATTTCGTTATCTTCGCCGAAAAAGCTGTCGCCGTAGTAACAGGTGATCTCCTCTCCGGGGGCGATGGGCCGAATCACTTTGACACACGCCCTGTACTTGTCACCGGGGACAAACTGAGAGTGAGAGACGGAGAGAGACAAGAGAAAGAGAAAGAGAACACGGGGGCAGAGTCAGTACACAGCCGACAGGGAGAGATAATAAAACTGGTGACAGACAGTGGCCAACAAGAGACTACAACAAACGACACAGAATACCCCCCCCAAACTGCCAGGGGACTGCGTGTCTACAGGCGCTAACAGCTCTCATTTATAATGCCGACGGGCTTTGTTGATTTGTTCCTCATAACGGTCATTTTATTACGTTGGATCGCAATTATCCGTACGAAGCGCGCTATAAAAATGATTAAAGTTGAAGTCGGCGGGAGAGGAGAGCGGTTGAACCGTGGCCTGTCGTTACCGCGGAGATGTCGGGGGGGGGGGGAGCCGATATTACGCGGATGACCGGGGCCTGACGCGAAACGTTATTTTACGGCTCCTTTCGCACGCGCTCGGTGGCTCCGGGTCACATGGCGGTTTCGCCGCGCCGAATCTTAGCCATGGAATCCCTTCCGAGCGGGGGGGGGGGGGCAGGTGCCTGTCTGCAGGCAGGTGAGTCCTCAGGTCACCCGCCGCAAAGGGAGTGCACCCTGGGGGATATGCAAATGAGCCGGGGGAGTGACATCATCGACCCTGCGCCATCGATCCTGTTCTCCGTTTCTGCAACGGTCCTAAGGGCGCTGCGCCCTCCCGCCCAAACGGGGAGAGGGACCGCACCGTTATGCGCTCAGGGAACGGCCAATGGCGTGGCGGTGCGGTGTGGCCTGCTCAGGGAACGGCCAATGGCGTGGCAGGGCGGTGTGGCCTGCTCAGGGAACGGCCAATGGCGTGGCAGTGCAATGTGGCCTGCTCAGGGAACGGCCAATGGCGTGGCAGTGCAGTAACATTAATATGTTCCAAACGTTACGGTGCCATGAAACGGAAGGGGCTATGTATAAAAAGTGCTGTACTTTACCTATGGTTAAATCAAAAAGTATTAAAATTACACTTTAATGAAAGCAGATAATCTGCAGTTTCACCACATGAGTTGTTTGCTTGCAAATCTAAAATTGCGGAGTACAGAGCCAAATCAATAAAAAATATGTCTGTCCCTGCCGCCCTGCCCAGGATAAGTGGGTGTAGATAACGGATGGGCGGATGAATTTATGGAAGTCTGACCCGAACGTTAGAGGGCACCATAACCTATGGAGGAGACGTAGGTTATGGTAACCCCCCCCCCCCCCCCCCGGGTTACCGTCGACTACTGCCATCCGATGGGTCGCGGGGAAAGGGTAGCGGGGTTTGAGGCCCCCCGTAAAAGACTGAGGAAACACCCGAGCGATAAAATCGATCGAAACGAGAGACGGGCGCTGGATGCCGCCGGTTGTGGGGAGGGGACCGGAATACAGATGAGACGCAAACAATATGCCTGAAGGACAGAGTCGATCTGCAGGAACAAGGTCCTTACCTTACAGTTTGGCCGGCAGTCTTCACACCGTGAAAAGGAGAGAGAGAGAGAGAGAGAGAGAGAGAGAGAAAAAAACTGAGTTAGTATTTAGGAGTAGGAACGTCAAAGCTCTTCAGTGCACAGGTACTCTGCCTCGAAAACTCCAGGGGTGGGGAAGAAGCCTTTCGGTTGCAGAATAAGGCTAAAAGCGTTTCATTCAGAGACTGAAATAAGATCAATTTGGCAAAACAACATTTGAATTGCCATCGCAATCCAATCCCACATTTAAAAATCGAGCACGAAAGCACACCAAGCATCAGCCATTTTTGTCCATTTAAAGGCACTCAGTAACTCAGAAATAAACTTAAAAAAAGAATTTGGGAATGTCATAATTAGACCGGGGGTTAACGACGATCGTGACGGCGACTGTAATTACAGCTGCAGTGTGATGGGGAAACGGTTATAACTGACCAAATGTACTGCACATAAAAACTGCTATCGCTGTCATAATTACAGGTTAGGGAAAAAAAAACAAGCCCACACACACACTTATGGGTTTATTCTTTATCTTCCGGACGCGAAGAAACAATTCCGATTCGGACATGGAGTGCGAATCGGTTCATTTGTAAAAAGAAAAGAAAAACCAAAAAAAAAAAACCACCACTTCCCCAGGGCCCTGATACCACTTCCCCAGGGCCCTGATACCACTTCCCCAGGGCCCTGATACCACTTCCCCAGGGCCCTGATACCAACTTCCCCAGGGCCTGATACCACTTCCCCAGGGCCTGATACCACTTCCCCAGGGCCTGATACCACTTCCCCAGGGCCTGATACCACTTCCCCAGTGCCTGATACCACTTCCCCAGGCCCTGATACCACTTCCCCAGTGCCTGATACCACTTCCCCAGGGCCTGATACCACTCCCCAGGGCCCTGATACCACTTCCCCAGGGCCTGATACCACTTCCCCAGGGCCCTGATACCACTTCCCCAGGGCCTGATACCACTTCCCCAGGGCCTGATACCACTTCCCCAGGGCCCTGATACCACTTCCCCAGGGCCCTGATACCACTTCCCCAGGGCCCTGATACCACTTCCCCAGGGCCCTGATACCACTTCCCCAGGGCCTGATACCACTTCCCCAGGGCCTGATACCACTTCCCCAGGGCCCTGATACCACTTCCCCAGGGCCCTGATACCACTTCCCCAGGGCCTGATACCACTTCCCCAGGGCCTGATACCACTTCCCCAGGGCCAGCGGGTCCGTGTCTTCCTCGCATCAGGGACTGGCCAAATTAGCTTTTCACGCGATACAGAGCGGGTGCGGGAGTTCTGCGGGGTGTATGAACTGAATTTGAGTACCATCCATCTACGGTTAAAAATGATGCGCGTTCCGTTGAAGCCAAAGTTGTCTTTGTTGGCCGCTTTCCTCAAACTGATAGTTTCCACTTCTTAAACGCAGCTGCACGGCACAAAGTTTTTATGTTAACGATCATATAGAGGAACCAAGTTTAAATTGTGTGTTAACTGCTCTTAACCCACATTAACTGAGGCAACTACACCTGTCTCTACGCTGTGGTCAACTCCAATAGGATTCAACAGGCTCTCTAAGGACACTGCTTGCATACAATGGCTGTTTGTTGAACCTCCATGACTGTCAGGTGAACCCTGAAGATGGACTTTAGTACTTCACTGACTGTTCTATGACTGGTAGGTGAACCCTGAAGATGGACTTCAGTACTTCACCGACTGTTCCATGACTGGTAGGTGAACCCTGAAGATGGACTTCAGTACTTCACTGACTGTTCCATGACTGGTAGGTGAACCCTGAAGATGGACTTCAGTACTTCACTGACTGTTCTGTGACTGGTAGGTGAACCCTGAAGATGGACTTCAGTACTTCACTGCACGTTCCATCTGCTGATGTCACAGGCGCTCTGCGGTTCGTTCCGTCTCCAGGAGCTCTGCAGGGGGGACTGAGAGACGCATGTGCAGCTGGCCAGGCGTGTTTCCTGCTGGTGGGGGCCCCAGCCCACAAAGCCCCAGCCCAACTGCTGCTTCCTGTGCGGCGAGCAACAAGAGCACTCCTCAAAGCCATTATTCAGCCCTACACAACCCCATAAAGCAACGGCAGTACTCCATCGAAGTCACGCCAGTTACTATTATTATCATTATCATTAGTATGCTAAAACTATGCTTAGGAAAGAAGTTCTAAAGACTTGTTCCTGCAATATGGACTTACTTGTTTCCACTGTGGCCACTGGGACCGGTTACTTTATTCTAGAAACACGTGACCGTAAGCGTGTTTGTTCCATTGTCATTTACAAAAGGTGATGACTTCCTCTGTCAGAACTGAAGATTAGCTTCTGCTAGTCTGAGAGATTTGCAGTCTAAACCTTAAATCTCTTACGAGCCAGACCTACGCTCAGTCTTCTGAAACGGTCCGTGTCGTGACCAGCAATGTGCTAACGCTGATCGAAATGGAGCGGTGTAGACACATCAGCGTACACCACGCCTTGTTCCATTGTCCCAGATACAGAGCTTTCAGACCTCTTTACCTACAGAGTTTAATGCTGATAACCACATAAAAAGAAACATTAGAAAGTATTTAAAAAAAAGTCTAGAACAGGAAATGTGCCATAATAGCCTAACGGTAGTAGCTTAACAGAGTCATGGGTGCAAGGATAAATTATTACTTTATAGCAAAACGTTAAGTGTGCGAAGCTGCCACGGTAGTTCTGCAGAAGCCCAAAACCTCTTCGGTGGAGAGCTGCCACTTCGTCCTGAAGTTAAGCCAGCCTGGCCGCAGGGGCCCTCTTAGCGATCGAAAACGAGAGGCGACCAGGACGCGACAGCTCCCGGGAAAAACACCGCAGCCGAGGCCCCGAGTGAAAGCGGATCCTCGGAAAGCGCCCGTGTCGAAAGAACGCCTCGCTCCTGTTTTTAATGCAAACGCAATGAATTAAAATGGCCGGGCAAAGACGGATGTTTTTATCAAATTCATTCGGATTTAATTCTTAATGCCTCCCCTTGATACGGCCTGTGACGCTGTCATTTTTCAGCGAATCATAAAAACAGGTTATGTAAATAATAGATAAACGTGCTTTGGCTCCATTTTATGTTTCAACGGTAAAGTACGGTCCGTGTTTTTGAGGGGGCTGCTGGGGGCTCATCCTGTTAAGACACAGATGCACATGCACACACTCACACACACACACACACACACACACACACACACACACACACACACACACACACACACACAGACGCACATGCACACACACACGCACACCAGTGTTGTTTTTTCCACCGGTTTTTGATTTAGTCATAGTCTTAGTCTTTTGAATAAAATGCATTTTAGTTTTAGTCACATTTTAGTCACGTCTTCTAAATTACTTTTAGTCAAGGCAAGAATGACTAAAATCATATTTATTTTAGTCGACAAAAATAACAAAGTTTTTTAGTCACGTTTTAGTCCTACTTAATTTTTGTCACACGTAATTTCCAGCCTCCAGTAGTTAAATGCCCTAAAGGTAGTCTACAAAGGTAATGACTGGTACTCACAGACTACCCAACTAATTTAGAAACAACCTGTTATGACAGGAGCGTCCGCCCCTTTTACACAAGTGAACTCTGCTTCAAATGTACATACGGCATTGTCTGCCTGCAGTGTGTCACCCTGTAACAAAGCAGCTTTACTTTTTAAAAAGACAATAAAGACATTAAAGATTAATGTAAAGCATTAGCATATTATTGGATCAACACAAATCAAACGTTTCGCTATGCCCCCCTAGAGCCAGGGCAGCCGGCAGGAGTTTTATCGGTGAAATGTATCAACACATGTTCTTCTAATACAGCATATTGTATTTAAACAATAGGCTATATTCTGTCTGGGTCTGTTTTCCTTTTATTTTATTATTTTCGTCTCGTCATTTTTTCGTCATTTTAAATGCGAAATGAATTAGTCATCGTTGTCGTCCTATAAAGGCATTTTTGTCACGTTATCGTCTTCGTCATCAAAAAACAGGTCATTAACAAAAAAGTCTTCATTTTCATTGACGAAAACAGCACTGATGCACACACAGACACACACACACGCACACAGACACACATGCACACACACGTACACAGACGCACATGCACACCCACACTCGCACACACACTCACAGACACACGCACACACAGACACAGACACAGACACACATGCACACACACGTACAGATGCACATGCACGCGCACACACACACACACACACACACACACTCACAGACACACGCACACAGACACACATGCACGCACACAGACGCAAACAGGCGCACACACACACTCACGCACACACAGACACAGACAACCACACACACACACACAGACACAGACACAGACACAGACACAGACACAGACAGACACACATGCACACAGACGCATATGCACACACACACACACACTCACACACACGCACGCACGCACACAGACACACATGCAGACACACACACACACACACACACACACACACACACACACGCACACAGACGCATATGCACACACACACTCACACACACGCACGCACGCACGCACACACAGACACACACGCTCACAGATGCAAACACGCACACACACACTCGCTCACCAGTCGGAGGGACACCAGATAATTTTTAAAATGTCAGTAGATCGCTGGACTCAACAGAATCAATACAGAGTCAAAAAATGACCAGAGGTAACTGAAAACACGCATTTGTAAAATACTGTCCACAGCACAGCTGCACTTGATTTAATGGAAAAACACTTTTTGCTCCCTTTTTACTGATGGTGATTTGGCTCCAGGGCAGTCACATTTATAAGGAAAAATAAAATAAATCTACCTGTTCCGTTTTGTCCGTTTGACTGTTCTGTCCTCACTCAATGGTAAGTTCTCTATGTACATGGCCTTCAGGAGGAACTGTACTTTAGCATTAGCATGCAGGAGAAACGCACACGGTACACGGAAAGTGTCAGTTTAGTTTCCGTCGCAGGCTGCTGACCTTTTCCACGGCAAAAGGGAGCTGAGTGTTTACGTAGCGTGTGAGGGGCGCCTGTTACCATGAAAACATAACCTCCAAGAACCTGCCGGAAATGAGCTGACCGACAACCGCTTTTAGATCTGCCAAATTGAAGGGAAAGACACGAAAGCCTTAAAACTGACTGTGAAAGAGGGGGCCCCGGACTGTGTGTGAGAGGGTGTCTGTGAAAGAGGCCCCGGACTGTCTTTGAGGGTGTCTGTGAAAGAGCGGCCCCTCACCACATGTGAGGGTGTCTGTGAAAGAGGGGCCCTCATTGTGTGAAAGGATGTCTGTGAAAGATCCCTCACCGTGGTTGATGAAGGCGGCGGGCCCCAGCCACAGCTGGGCGCAGCGCTTGCGGGTGGAGTACATCACGCTGAAGTCGTTGACCCCGGCCCTCAGGACTGCACCATCAGCAGGGCTGAGCTCAGCAATACAGCCCTGCAGCACCTCCACCCTCTCCCCCACCAGCCTGCAGGTACAGCAACACACAGCACATTAACACTGCAGCACCTCCACCCTCTCCCCCACCAGCCTGCAGGTACAGCAACACAGAGCACATTAACACTGCAGCACCTCCGCCCTCTCCCCCACCAGCCTGCAGGTACAGCAACACAGAGCACATTAACACTGCAGCACCTCCACCCTCTCCCCCACCAGCCTGCAGGTACAGCAACACAGAGCACATTAACACTGCAGCACCTCCACCCTCTCCCCCACCAGCCTGCAGGTACAGCAACATAGAGCACATTAACACTGCAGCACCTCCACCCTCTCCCCCACCAGCCTGCAGGTACAGCAACACAGAGCATATTAACACAGAGCGCATTAACACAGCAGCACAGAGCACATTAACACAGAAGCACAACGCGCATTAACACAGCAGCATTATGCATTATAAAGTCTCTTTCTCTCACCAATGTCGTGTCGATGTTATCTTGGCTCCGTTTGTTTCAGAGGAGTACCGGTCACATGACTCGATTCGGACACCGCTGTCCAACAGGAAGGCGCTAAGGTAGCGGTACACCTGAAAGAGGGAAAGCGGTCAACGTGGGGACACACCCTTTCGCCTGAAACAAAGCCAAGTGAAGAATCTCCAGCATCAGTTTTCAGCGTGCTCTTGACATGCAGTGCCAAGCAAACACACAGGAGGATGGTTGATTTTACTCTAACATAAAGGGTGCAAGCAGGCATCACATTAACGCCCACACAGGTGAGTGTGTAAATGCCCATCACAAACTCCCACACAGGTGAGTGTGTAAACATCCACCACACAAACTCCCACACAGGTGAGTGTGTAAGCATCTGTCACAAACTCCCACACAGGTGAGTGTGTAAACATCCACCACACAAACTCCCACACAGGTGAGTGTGTAAACATCCACCACACAAACTCCCACACAGGTGAGTGTGTAAGCATCCGTCACATAAACTCCCACACAGGTGAGTGTGTAAACATCCACCACACAAACTCCCACACAGGTGAGTGTGTAAACATCCACCACACAAACTCCCACACAGGTGAGTGTGTAAACATCCACCACACAAACTCCCACACAGGTGAGTATGTAAGCATCCGTCACATAAACTCCCACACAGGTGAGTGTGTAAACATCCACCACACAAACTCCCACACAGGTGAGTGTGTAAACATCCAACACACAAACTCCAACACAGGTGAGTGTGTAAGCATCCGTCACATAAACTCCCACACAGGTAAGTGTGTAAACATCCACCACACAAACTCCCACACAGGTGAGTATGTAAACATCCGTCACATAAACTCCCACACAGGTGAGTGTGTAAACATCCACCACACAAACTCCCACACAGGTGAGTATGTAAACATCCTCACATAAACGCCCACGCAGGTGAGTGTGTAAACATCCACCACACAAACTCCCACGGAGGTGAGTGTGTACACAAACTCCCACGCAGGTGAGTGTGTACACGCCCTCCACACAAACTCCCCCGCAGGTCCCCGTGCAGGCCCGTCACTCACGTGCTGCCGCAGGAGCTCCTGCCGGTGCGAGCCCAGCTGGGTGAAGTAGCCCCAGGCCCACTCCCCCACGGTCAGGGCCTCGAAGGCCGCCGGGAAGTCGTGCGTCCGCCGGAACCGCAGCAGCGCCTCCCGCAGGTAGCCCCATCGCCTGACCTCCGGCGGCGGACTGGGAAGGGGAAACGAGAGAGACGCCGCGTCACACGCCCGCGGGACACCAGCGGCG
This sequence comes from Anguilla pacifica, assembly GCA_039654925.1. Classification (NCBI taxonomy): domain Eukaryota; kingdom Metazoa; phylum Chordata; class Actinopteri; order Anguilliformes; family Anguillidae; genus Anguilla; species Anguilla pacifica. The sequence goes on along the minus strand of CM077300.1, from coordinate 12,478,865 downwards.
CCGGGGCTCCGCCCCCGGCCCCAGAGTTCCCCTCCAGACGTCTTCCCACAAGGGAGGTTCCCCCCCCACCACCTTTAACATCCTCACTTGCTGGTTCCTGAGCATTCAGGCCCAGTTTTTTTTCTTCAATGTTACAGTCTTCCTACCTTCCTGTACAGTATGACTGTGACAGCATATTCGTAAAAAGAAGCGATACACAAATTAGACTGAATCAGCCTGGAGAAGGGGGGGGGGGGAAACAGGGCGAGAACCCTTTTTCACACACAGACGCGCGTGTGGTCATTTAACCACGTCCAGTCCGTTTGATCCTCCTGGTCGAGGCAAGCCAAGTAATGACACGCAATTATGACACGGGGGGGGGGGGATGGGCTTTGCTTTGAAGCCGCTGCATATTAGAAGGTGGGATTAGCATTTTTATTTTGCGAAAACCTTCCCGCTGGGTTGCCCCGGCGACCGTTTTGAGGGGGTGACCCCGTACGTTTCGTTTTCGAACGGGAATGTTCCGGAACCAGAAATACAGTAAGAGACGCTGGCTTATCTCCTGGGTAGCAGACGCCCTGGGACGGCAGGGTCCACGTTCCCAAATTTGCATTTGCAGCCCGTCCCGTACGCTCAGCCAATGAGTCCGCGCGCAACTGGGAAAATAAATGATAAATTAATTATAATTACAATAAAATTCTATTAAAATGGAGTTAATCTGCAGTGCAAGCCTAGTTATTTGTGTATATGTAAAGTAGCCAGTCACTAGGGATGCCTGATATTGTCAGGGTCATGTCAGTATTGGCTGATTACATCTTAAAGCAATCTTACTGGTATCGGCCCATGAAACGAAGATTATAAATTGTATAATTACAATGTAAATGAACTGAAAATGTAATGTTCAAAAAGTAGCTGTATCAGAGACCTCTGAACCAACTGTTCATCGTTTATCGAATTTATTTTTCATTTTCAAAATGTGAAAATGATTTTCCATTTTCAGGAGGTGAAGGTTTCCACACATATGTAATAATGCAAAATACATTTCCTAACATTTATTTGTGACTGAATTAATAATACGCTGAAAAAATACGATGGAAAAAAATGAATAGTGAAACTTTTAAGTTTTGGAATAATTACGATGGATATAGAAACATACTAAATTGCCCATGCAACAGTATTTTAATGCTACTAAACGTGACTCATGTACATCTAAATTACCCACAACAATTCCCACCAAAAATGCTCTATCAATCAGAGATTATCCATAAAACTCTCAGCCTTCAATCCCCATCAGTGCAGCTAAAGTGAAAATCATCAACTATACTGGAATCATTATACACAGCAATAGCTAGCCAGCTACACAAATTATACTGGAATCATTAGCCATAGCTATAGCCGGTTAGCTAAACAAACTATAGGGGAATCATTAGCTATAGCTAGCTACACAAACCATTATTCCAATGGGCCTACACATAAGCTGTCAGTGTCTGGGGAAAAATGCAGCCAATAGACAGGGCACCTTTGCAGCATCAATGAATTACAATTCACAAGGAAAAAACACCCAATGCAAATAGAGCTCATGAAGGTTTTTAATGAAAACCATTATGTTTCCTTATAGATAATATTTACAGTGCCACAATGCTATCTGACAGACAGCACCCAAGAATGGAGGGGGACTTGAGCATCATTGCACGCAGCCTTGACAATACCAATGTTTTACAGTATCAACTGCTGTTTCAATGCAGACTGCTTAGCAAGGATTATACAGACTACATTACCCAATAAACAACAAGCTGCTAAAGCAACAATGCAGAAATAACACTAACGCTAACATTACCCATAAAACAAACTGCTAAAGAAACTAACATTACCCATAAAACAACAAACAGTTAAAGAAACTAGAATTCCACATAAAACAACAAACTGCCATAGAAACTAGCATTACCCATAAAATATCAAACTGCCAAAGAAACTAAAATTACCCAAAAAACAACAAACTGCTAAAGAAACTAACATTACACATAAAACAACAAACTGCTACAGAAACTAACATTAACCATAGAGCAACAAACTGCTATAGAAACTAACATTAACCATAGAGCAACAAACTGCTATAGAAACTAACATTAACCATAGAGCAACAAACTGGGTAATGTGAAACAAAAACAGTTCATTCCTGGCTGGGGCCTCTCTGTGCAAAGGTCGCATCCTGTGTCTGTGTGGTTTTCCTCCAGGTACTCTGGTTTCCTCCCTTAGGTCTGAAGACATGCAGGTTAGGTTAATTGGAGACTCTAAATCTGTGTTTGTCAACCCTGGTCCTGAGGGCCCACTGTGTACGCTGGCTGTTGTCAAAGTCAATCTCCCAATCAATCAAAGCTGTTGAAAATGTGTTCAACCGTAACGGAGTGGTTAAACTTTTTTTAACACGATGCAGGTTTGGCTTGATGCCATTTGCGGTCAGTTAAACTCCGTTCATTTTACACAGAATTATTTTTAGCTTTCCACACTCTCAGAAAATTGTATCCAATTGATTTTATCCATCAGTTTGGAAATGAGTCCATTAAAAATGAAACCCATTTCAATTGATATTCTTTGCCATACAGCATATACAGAACAGTAAATGAAAGCATAAGTTTGTCAGAACGTTTGAAATTCCTGAGATGTGAATATGGGACATTTATTTTTTTAGGGCAAACACAGCCATTTCTGGCATAATGTAGCTTTAAGAGGGTAAATCTTCCTACAATAGAAAGACAAATTAAGAACAATTACAATACGGAGCATGTTACTATTGTTGGAACAAAAACCAGAATACACAGTGGGACCCCATAGACCAGGGTTGAGAAGCACAGGTCTAAACTGCCTGCAGGTATGAGTGTGTGAGTGAATGGTGTGTGTGCCCTGCGATGGATTGGTGAACTGTCCAGGGTGTATCCCTGTCTCTGACCCAAAGCATGCTGGGATAGGCTCTAGCAACCCCGTGACCCTGAGCAGGAATAAGCGGGTTAGATAACAGCTGGATGAATGAAAAACTTAATTCATCACAACTCCGAAGGGAAAAGGGTAGCAAGGAGCCTAATCCAATGCAAGCAATGCCAGGAACCTCCTTTTTTTTTTTTTGTTGCCCCCAACCAGGATTGTTGTGACTGTAACTAGGCAACACATCACGCTGGGAAGAAAGGGCCATTTCGCCAGTTACAAGCACAACTCTGGCAGGTGCTGTATCGCCAGTAGGTGTCGCTGGGGAGCAATAAGAAGGAGCTAATCCCAGCTGACAATCCCTCACATGGAGACACGGCCAATTCTGGTCCCCGACGCGCCCCGTCACTAGCCGACGGGCGGTCCAGCGAGACTCAGACCAACACTCCAGCGGTCAAATCCGCACCAAAACGTGGTGCCTTTCCTGACCAACAGGGCAGTGAACATGTTTATACCAAACTCATGCATCACATAAAGAGACACTATATCTTACACTGGGAAATTGAAACAATCGCAATACATAATCCGAAATGTAAAGACAGAAAATACCACATGAACACAGTACACTTTACTCTCTGAGAAAGCTGATCTAGGAATGAACTGTGTTTCAGGAGTGAACGTGTTCCCGTATCTCCTGTGTGTATTCCGTGTTTTAGTAGTGAACGTGTCCCCGTATCTCCTGTGTGTATTCCGTGCTTTAGTAGTGAACGTGTTCCCGTAACTCTGGTGTGTATTCCGTGCTTTAGTAGTGAACGTGTTCCCGTTACTCTGGTATGTATTCCGTGCTTTAGTAGTGAACGTGTTCCCGTAACTCTGGTGTGTATTCCGTGCTTTAGTAGTGAACGTGTTCCCGTAACTCTGGTGTGTATTCTGTAACTCTGGTGTGTATTCTGTAACTCTGGTGTGTATTCCGTAACTCTGGTGTGTATTCTGTAACTCTGGTGTGTATTCCGTAACTCTGGTGTGTATTCTGTAACTCTGGTGTGTATTCCGTAACTCTGGTGTGTATTCTGTAACTCTGGTGTGTATTCTGTAACTCCGGTGTGGATTCTGTAACTCTGGTGTGGATTCTGTAACTCTGGTGTGTATTCCGTGCTTTAGTAGTGAACGTGTTCCCGTAACTCTGGTGTGTATTCTGTAACTCTGGTGTGTATTCTGTAACTCTGGTGTGGATTCTGTAACTCTGGTGTGGATTCTGTAACTCTGGTGTGGATTCTGTAACTCTGGTGTGTATTCCGTGCTTTAGTAGTGAACGTGTTCCCGTAACTCTGGTGTGTATTCTGTAACTCTGGTGTGTATTCTGTAACTCTGGTGTGTATTCCGTAACTCTGGTGTGTATTCTGTAACTCTGGTGTGTATTCCGTAACTCTGGTGTGTATTCCGTAACTCTGGTGTGGATTCCGTAACTCTGGTGTGGATTCCGTAACTCTGGTGTGGATTCTGTAACTCTGGTGTGGATTCCGTAACTCTGGTGTGGATTCCGTAACTCTGGTGTGGATTCTGTAACTCTGGTGTGTATTCTGTAACTCTGGTGTGTATTCTGTAAATCTGGTGTGTATTCTGTAACTCTGGTGTGGATTCTGTAACTCTGGTGTGTATTCTGTAACTCTGGTGTGTATTCCGTGCTTTAGTAGTGAACGTGTTCCCGTAACTCTGGTGTGTATTCTGTAACTCTGGTGTGTATTCTGTAACTCTGGTGTGTATTCCGTGCTTTAGTAGTGAACGTGTTCCCGTAACTCTGGTGTGTATTCTGTAACTCTGGTGTGTATTCTGTAACTCTGGTGTGTATTCTGTAACTCTGGTGTGGATTCCGTAACTCTGGTGTGTATTCTGTAACTCTGGTGTGTATTCTGTAACTCTGGTGTGTATTCTGTAACTCTGGTGTGGATTCCGTAACTCTGGTGTGGATTCCGTAACTCTGGTGTGTATTCTGTAACTCTGGTGTGTATTCCGTAACTCTGGTGTGTATTCCGTAACTCTGGTGAGTATTCTGTAACTCTGGTGTGTATTCTGTAACTCTGGTGTGTATTCCGTAACTCTGGTGTGGATTCTGTAACTCTGGTGTGTATTCTGTAACTCTGGTGAGTATTCTGTAACTCTGGTGTGTATTCTGTAACTCTGGTGTGTATTCTGTAACTCTGGTGAGTATTCTGTAACTCTGGTGTGTATTCTGTAACTCTGGTGTGTATTCCGTAACTCTGGTGTGGATTCTGTAACTCTGGTGTGTATTCTGTAACTCTGGTGAGTATTCTGTAACTCTGGTGTGTATTCTGTAACTCTGGTGTGGATTCTGTAACTCTGGTGTGTATTCTGTATCGCAGGAGTCCGTCGCTCCCCCGTCTGCTTTTGCTGCATAGTTTGTCGCGCCGTGGGAGGCGGACGTCGCCAGGGACTCGCCTGACCGCGCGGTGCGTCAGACTGCGCTACGGCTCGGCCACAGTAACGCAGCCTGCGCCCGCTACGCTCCTCACGGCTCTCAGGTTCCTTTTCATCTCGGTTTTCACACGTTACCAAGAACGGCAGCGAGGCTGAAGGTGAAGACGCTTCACGGTCCGCTTTTACATCTTTACATGTAGCGGCGTTTTAAGTTTTTCGAGCAGTAGGATCTCCTCAAACGTCCCGCTTTGACCCAAAACTGCAAAGCGCTCGGTGTGCGCTCAATAGAAGCCAAATAAAAAGAAGAGCGCCGACTCCCCTCTGTCCAAGGACAGGCGGTGCGATTTCGGGAGAGAACACGAGAACAAGATGTTCAAACGACTGCAGGGACTTTCTGCCCACCGGATACGTTCGTTAACATGTGGCACTTTCGTTAGCTGCATCGTTAACGTCAGCTCCGACGCCGATTCGGGACTACAAGGGCGAAGATTCTGAAACGGGCACCGCCATTGGCCGGCGGACCATCTCAGTCTGTGGTTCACCAGTCCTGCAGCGACGTCAATCTCATTATTTTTTTTTTTTTTAGACATTGTTCTCTCTCACTTCCTCATTAGCCTATTGTTCCATTCTAAAAGCTGAACAAAAATGCCACATTTCCAATAAAAAGTGAAGCACAGTTCACAGTTCAGCACACCATAAGAACGTACCATTAGAGAGAGAGAGAGAGAGAGAGAGAGAGAGTGTGTGTGAGATAGAAAAAGAAAAATAAAGAGGGAGAGGGACAAAGAGAGAAAAAGAGCTACAGCTGCCCCTGGCATATGCAGGCTAGCTTTGGCTGCTTTAACCCCACAGAGGGGTGAGTGTTGACAGTTCTCTTCCTTTCAGTTCACAAGCCATTTGCAGTTGCCTCTAAACGCTTCATCTAAATCAGGCTCAGCCTCGCGAGCAAAAAGGGAATTATAATGGGAAGTGGGCGTTTACCAAATTAAAGCGACGTCGCTCAAATATGCTAATCGCCGCGCGACGGCGGCTGGCGACAACATCCCAAGCCGCGCGCGTACGCTCTCCGAGAAAAAAGAGTTTGCCGTAGTGGGCTTCCTTCCCTCCGAGAGGCTAGTCAAACAAACGGCCCACAGCGGGGGGAAACGCACCCGGTGTGAGGAGCGGCCCCTTCGCAGCTGAGAATGTGCAAACTCTCCTCTGGAAAAAAAAAAAAATCAAAAAAAAACTTCCAGCTTAAATGAAGCGTGTGCACAAATGTGTGGTTAGTACCGAAACACGCCACCACGGCTTCGTCTGTTTTCACTGAGGGGTTTTTCTCGTTTATTTAAATTACGATTTAATCGTTGTTTTTCTAGGGAGTAAATTTTTTTTTTTTTTTTTTTAATCCACGTGAAGCAGCGATTTTTAATCCACCTCAAACAAGGTCAGAAAATATTTGATCGGATTAATAAAGCTTGTTCAGGAAGAAACGGCGTTTGTCGTTCTTTCCTTCCAACCCCCTCGACACCCCCTCCCACCCCCCCCCCCCCAAAAAAAAAGATGTTGGATCGCTGATTATCATGGTAATTTACGGCTGAATGAGAACAAATCTACATATGTAAACGTGATTACACAGCTGTCGAAACAAAACGCGTACATACTGAGGTCGGGATCTCGACAGCAACCGATTCAGGACTTCCCAGTCTCTCCTTTCCACGGTCCTGAGAACCGCAGTCATCTGTTTAGAGGATGTCGGCTGTTTTTTGAGAACGTGTGGACGGTCGATCGCCAGGACAAGGAGGCATTCGCGATGCGATACCCGCACGTTCCTGCAGTTTATTCCAATGCTAGTGAATGAATGCGGAAGGTTCCGGAAGCAGGAACTCCAGGGCGTCCCCCCCAGTCACTCGGGGTAGCTGAGGTCGTGGGTTCGGGCGTAACGAACGCACGCCCGCCCGCCCACCACACCCGAAACGCCGCCCGCGAATCGGCCGCGCAGAGACGATTTCGGGGAAACTCAAACAAACAGGATGTCTGACTGCCAGGTGAAGGCGGTTTTATCGCGCCTTATCCTTTGCAAAAACATAAAATTGGCAAGAGGGCAAGTCCAATCCCATCCAAAGGTATCATAAATCACGGAAGTTCATTCATTCATTGCAATTTTATTCGTCCTCGGGGGGGGGGGGGTCGATTGCTTGGGCAGTACAGTGCACATTTAAGAAAAAAATGAAACTAAAATAAGATCGACATCTCACAGAAAAGGTTTATGGATTTAACGCATGATTTGCTCTACTGAATGATCTTTGCAATCCATGATTGAATCAAAGGTCTTTACGGGTTGTGCTTGTGTTTACTAATGGTTCTCAGAATACGCGTCAGAGAGCTAGGTGTACATGCGCTGTGCTCATGCACACAACGATCGCTTAAATACATATTGTGTTCTATTTTTTTGTTATCCGAGTGTACCTTTAACAGACAACATTAGCACACCGCTCGACTGCCTGGCGCGATTACAATTTCCACCAGATTAAACTACACAGAGAATGAAAAAGATGAATGAAGTCGCGTGCATCCTGCATTTCAACAACCACTTCAGCAAAGAACAGAACTGAAAGTACGCAAAGACTGTCGGAAACCGCACGGCGGTGATTGAAGTTCTTACGTCATTGTTGTTGCCGCTACTGTCTGTGAACCGCTGTAGGACCTGGCTGTTTCCTCAAGGAAGTGTTGCTTTCTCTACTGTGAAACGCACACAGCTTTTTAACATAACATTTACACTGCATCCATCCACACAGTGCACACGGCTGGATATATACTGGAGCAATGCGGGTTAAAAGTACTCTGCTCAAGGGGCCAGGGTCAGCGTCCCACCCGGGAATCAAACCTGCAACCTTCAGGTTTCCAGGCCAGTGCCCTGCCCATTAAACTACACCATTAATAAGCATTCATTAATGTCTTCAAACATGGTCAGCAGCAAATCTAATAGCCAGCGTTTTTTTTCTTGTAATTTTTAAAAATCGTGGTCTGCTCCGTTAATAAGTGTTCATTAATGTCTTCAGACGTGGTCAGCAGCAAATCTAACGGCCGGTGTTTTTTATCTGGCTTTGCTGTCGTAAGCGGAATGTTCCGGAAACGCGGTCGCCGCGCTATTTCCAGCCGAACGGCCTCCGCTGTCGACAGAGCTGCGGACGGGATGCGGCGTTAGTGTGTACCGGAGGGGGCGGGTTTCCTCCTGCCGCTGTCCACGGGGTCATTCACAGAGGACGAGAGCGCGTCTTTTCTTTTTTATTTATTTATTTATTTATTTTTTAAACGACCGCGGCTTTCAGCGCGGCTGCCCGCGCCGGTAACAGGCCCCGAGAGCCGGGGGGCGATTCAGGCGACACCTGAAAATTTCGGCTGGGCTCGAAGTGGGACCGTTTATCTTAATTGCGCCTCGAGGGCACCAGAGGCGCTCTGAAAGGGAAGGAGCGCCGGGTGTCTGGTGTAACCGGCGACCGCCAAAAAAAAAAAAAAAAGCCCCATTTCTCAATGACAGAAATAGAGTAAAGCTTATATACATGTCATTTAACATTCATGGAAGCACTTTCAGGTGAGTAATTACATCATCTTTTATACATGAGCTCGGCATTTGGGACTACGTTTCGACTAAAAAAAAAAAATTTTTAAAAACCAATTTCCCAAGAATTCAATGCGATAAAAAGAAACCTTTCAGAAACTATCATAGTGCGAGAGTACTGTGTTATTTAACACCGAACACCGACACAAACCCTTTTAAAACCACCATATGATGCTGCTGTGGTCAAAAAAAAAAATTTTAACTGAACTTTTAACAAATCCAGGAGGTAAGACCGACTCAAGAGGTTCTGAGTATGCACATTATTTAGTGTGCATTCCACATTCTGGACAGAAACGCACAAATAACCAGAGTTTGGGGACAATTCCATTTCAATTCGGAGAAAGAATTGAAGTCACCTAGACATTTTGCGGTCGCAGACTTAAATTTCTGTTCATTTCGCAAACAGACAGCTGGAATGAAAGGGTTAAATGAATGCCCTCGTGTTCCCGATGGATTCAGGGTCAGAGCCACAACAGCGGCGTGACCTTCGGTCCGTCACCGCCACGGTCGTCAGGATCATCAGCGGCGCCGGAGGGCCCAGCTCTCTGTCACGCTCTCCTGTCGGGACAGCAAAAGCGCTGACCAGATAATTCTGAGAAACGTCATCCTCCTCCTCCCGTTCATGAAAACGACGGCGGCACGCAATCTGAACTTCGCCGCGGTCGAGCGGGAAAAAAACCGACTCGACGCATCGCGAGTCACGCCGCGTCGCCGCTGGAACCAGAGGGGATCGGCGTCGCCTGGCAGAAGCCCGGCCGGAACCCGCCGGAAAAATTAATCGATTGGCGGAATTCCCCCCGCCGCCAAGTCGCAGGGAAAATCAACGCGCTTTTACAACATGGACAGATGGGTGTGTGAGAGAGAGAGAGAGAGAAAAAGAGAGAGAGGGAGAGAGAGAGAGCGCGGGTAGGAGGGACGAGGATAAACGAGGAGCGGGGCGAACGTCGCGTGCCGGGCAGGAAGGTTCCCGATGCGTCCGCGGCGGTGCGGCTACGCACGTTAGCGCTCCCGCGCGCCTCCGCGCACGCATCTTACATTTTTAACGCTGTGTGCGTCAGTGTAGTACAGTGCCAGTACAACTTTCCATTCAGCTCAGCGTCAAGGCGTTTCCGTTTCTCCCTTCTTGAGGCAAAACTAGCAAACAATAAACATAATGTCACACTATGTTCGATAGGTGTTGTCGAAAAGAGAGCCGGAAAATGGAAAGAAAAAGGCTATCCTCCTACTAAGCTCATATCAGTGGTTCAGTTTGGCACAGCCGAGGATCTGTAGATGTTGAGGCTTTTTTTTTTTTTATAGCTATGGAACTTTCCTGCCCGGTTTGGAAGGAGCTGGTCCTAAAATCGCCGGAATGTTTGTACATGCAGCTGAAAGTTAATCACACCTCTTCAGTTTGTGGGTGTGGTTTCTGGGCGTGTGCCTGTCCATACCGACAGACCGACTTCAAAGGCACTGGAGCTTAGCGCACGGAAGGATCCGGAATCTGCTGAAGCACGGTGAGGGGGGAAGAAAGTGCCGAAAACCCAGGCTTCGCATCGACGCTGCTAATCAGAGAACTGAGGACCGCGAACAAATCTCGCCGTCGAAACGAGGACCCGATTCAGTAAAAACAAAAAAAGCACTTGTTCAAACAAGCACACTTTCAGTTCGCAGTGCTCTTCCGTGAGGACGGCCAAATCGCTCTAGAGACAAGAATCGGTTGAGACTTGTTCGTTTTGGCATTCGACACACGGCAGAAAAGGCACTCGGCAATAAGACCCAAATACATTCCGGAAGCGTTTGAGGTAACTTTTTTCGAAAATGCTGGTCCACTGTAATTAACTGCCATCGGGATAATTTATCTACCGCTCGCAATGAAGGTGCCAGGAATTTCTGCCGCCATCACTTGCAGAACCCGTTATACTGCTAAAATGGTGTCGTTTTAGACAATTGAAAATACTGGGAATTCAAAGAATGCATTCTATATTATCCCGTGCATTCAGTACAGTGCAGAGCGATGGTACGCTCAGTTGAAAGAGAGTCAACTAACTACAGCGTCCTGTAGGCTTTTTGTCACAGACCACCGTGATATGCTGATGTGCTCAATTCACATGAGCGTGTGCAGTGATGGCAAGCTGGTTTTGGTGGTTATTTATTTATTAAAGAACCTTGTCAAACTGAACAAAAAATCATAAATCACCCTAGGCACATCAAGCCTTTGTTCTTAAAAAGTTTCCTTTGAAAAACCAATACGGGATTCGTAATGCACATGCAGACCTTTGTTTCTGTGCATTTCCCAGCTGTATGAGATGATGACTGCTGTGTGCATTGTTTCAAAATTGTTTGTGCAACCCTGTTCATATGATTAGCATAAGGAAACAGCCATGAACCAACACAGATAAGAAAAGAAATTATAAATTCCAAAACGGTCTCGGAAACGTTCTTACGCGCAGTTCACGGTCGGGTGTGACCGTACGCGTTTTGCGAATGAGGTATCTTTCGAGGGAAAAGCATTCAAAATGATGGGATGGCAGCAAAAAAAAAAAACTGTCACTATCGCTGAAATGATTGTGAGAACCGATGAAAGATAACGACCGCTGAAAGCAGCAAGTGCACTCTGCGGTTACTGAAATGACAACGCCGGGTAAACTTCCTCGGACCGAAACGTCTTCGCGATCTTCTCTCAAGGCAGCGAAAGATGGCGGAAACAAGGAGATTTCCTGACAAAAGCCACATCAAAGCGCGCTCTCCGAGACTCGCTTCAAAGCAAAACGTCTGTCACGAGTAAGCGGACGGGAGATCACAGAGAGGAAGGTTAACATTTCACAGGTTTAGGGTACCCTGATTAACATTTTTACATTGCGTACATACACCGAGTCTCACAAAGACAGACTGCTTCAAATTTAATTGCTACTAAATGCAAAGTCGGTTAAAACTGGTTCTGTTTAACCTGACTACACCTATGTAAATTCCCCCTCGACTATGGGGTGTTAGGGCGGATTTATTTAGGTATTCTTATATCTCCAACTTATTTAAATTAGTAGAATATTGTTGCATATCCTTCATCATAAGCAAAAACTGGTTGGGCCAAAAAGTATACACTAAAACTGAAATTAAAATGTATAAACTCCAGAAACTGAAATAGATGTACGCAAGAGCACTTCTGATTTTAAAAAGGCACACAATGCACTCCGAGAGAACCCAGCCAACTATGCTTCTGTGACCTGAGCAGCACAAACAGGCGGAGAGGAGAGGCCTCGTCGCGACAGGCAGAGAGGAGAGGCCTCGTCGCGACAGGCAGAGAGGAGAGGCCTCGTCGCGACAGGCAGAGAGGAGAGGCCTCGTCGCGACAGGCAGAGAGGAGAGGCCTCGTCGCGACAGGCAGAGAGGAGAGGCCTCGTCGCGACAGGCAGAGTGGCCTAATAGTGACATTTTCATCAGAAAAGATGAAAGTGCCAAAGAGCTGGCTGACCTGCAGCTCTCCCTGTGTTAACTAACAGCAAAGCTGCAGTACCCTGAATATCGCGACTCCCAACACCGGGATGCCCACAGTCTACGCTGGCTTCCAGTTATACTGACCAATTAACCAATTACGAGCTGTTCATTCCAACCCTGGATTTCTGGGAAACACGTCTGTGTCTTTCACATAATGGATTTCATAAATAAAGATATTTATTCAACAGATTCCTGGACCTTCCCAAATTAACAAATTATTCAAATTAACATCTGAATAGAACTCTCCTTGCACAGCGAGAAACCAGGACAAGGATTTCCAATCATTATTCCACAAATAATGAGAGACAGGATGGCGACTCATCCTCATGGTCATATCAAGAGAAAAGCTTATTAGCCAGTGTAGTTCCCATTCCCTAGCAACACGAGGGCCTAATATCTGGAAAAACCCATGGCCATAAACACACAATAGAAATTTTACTTCACGATACTACCTAGCAACCAGACACTCAAGCAGCAAGCCAGGTTCGCTGTCACTTCTGTAACTATTCAAATTCAATTTGATCTTAGGTCAAACTGTTCTCTCAGTATGTTTTCTATCATGGATAGCTAGCGAGCCATCGACTCCGGTTGCTTCAAAACTGCCGCTACCCTGCCGTAGCAAAACTAAACTGCCTTCGTTCGGTTTAGCACCTACTCGACGACACATGTAAAACTGAATAAACACGGTACATATACATACGCCAAATGGCTTCGCTAGCTCAGTGCAGATGTAAAACAAGTGTGTTACACATGGACCATCTGAAACTGACGATGGTCTACACTGCATATGGATTTTACACATTATCTTTCTTTTTTTTGGAAATAAATTATTGTGGGTTTTCTGTTAAACTTTGCACAAACTGAAAAGACTTAAGTTACTATGAGGCAGGCTTGTATTTAGACGTGCAAAGTCCGGGACTGTTCTGCTTTCGGCCTTTTTTCCGTTTATGGCTGTTTTCCATCTGAATGATACAGTATGCCTCCTTTTTGAGACATGATTTTGCCTTTCATGTGATATATTTATCCAGTTACACAGATATCGCGATGCGTTGCAGGTGATTTCCCTGCAATATATTACATATCGCAGAATCACAAGCATTGTCATGTTATCGTATCATGAGAAACATATTGTGACAGTATCAGGAGTTACTCGGACTCTCAGTCGCTGGTCTTGTTTGTTGTCCTCATTGCAGATTCGTGGCTAGTTAGTTTGTCACTTAATCTAGCTGTGGAAAACTTTAGAAATGCCCCCAACTGCCAAACTGTGCACTGACATACGATATAGGACACTTACAAACGTACCCACATTACTGCACATTTAAAGCTAATTTCTGTCATTAAGTATTCACGCAAGGAAGTCACGCAGCTCAAGAATTAACTTCGCCTTTGCAACTCAATCCAAGTACACAACAATTACCCTTTCAACGCACCTTGGGAACAGCCGTAAAATCAGCTCATGTGAACTGATCAAAAATAATAATTTAAAAAATTATTTGTGGAACTTGATTTTTTTAATTTTTATTATTTAAACAGGATGAAATGAAAACAAGAAGGTTGGTTCAATGCCATATCTGAGGAAACAATCCTGCAATAACAACCAAACCAGGCAACCACGCGTATTATACAGCAAGTAATCCACACGCGTGATTAGCAGTGCGGGTAGAAGCACGTACCTGATGTTCATCTTGTGTGTGCTGAATCCCAGCAAGGGGTCCAGCACCAGGCTAGTGGCCAGATCATCTGTCTCGCACAGCTCTCGGACACTCATTCTACTGCATCCCTCCATCTCCTTCCTCCATCCACATACTGAAACGCGAACAACAGCAGGGTCAGTGTTATATTCAACGACAGCGGGAGGAAGACACCGAGAGGGAAACAAAGCATTCAAATTAGTGTGATACCTGGTAGTGTACAAAATTTTAACACCTCATTGGCTAGCCATGCGGCCAAGCTAACAAAGTTAGCACGATCAGCTAACCAGCTCCGCACAAGCGACCAGTTCGATATATTCTTGCTCCAGTTTTCAAAGGCTAGCCAACTAGTTACCAAGTCCCCCTTCAGTGGCACACAACCCACTTCACTATGAAAACGTGCTAGACAGCCAAATCACTATTCCCTGCAATCCTCCCTGGCTCAGACTTTGAAGTAGCAAAGCATGCAAAATGTAACGTCTAGCGTGCACACAAGCTTACGCATATGCCGAATGGTTGACCAGCTAACGAAGACAACATTAATATAAATTGGTTATATACCGTTAACTAAGTTAAGCCAGATAGCTAACGGTATGTTATACATTTCTATGGGCACATAATACCAGATAACAAAGCAAAAACTGTCTAGTAGATGGCACTAACAAAGTAAGACTGTTCAGACTGTGATATACTGGGGTCTCTTGGGAATCAAAACTGGCTAGTCTGAACACAATGTAACTTTACCAATGGTGGCTAACAACATTTAAAGTGTATTGCTAAAGGATACTTCGAGGTAGCTAAGCAGCTAACGTCGGAAAATGCCAACCATCCGCTAGCTAGCCTTGTCAGCTAGCTGCCTACGAGACCTCGCTGAAGGACACACCGACCAAAGCGGGACCTCACAATGGGGCTAGACATACAGCGAGCAAATGAGACGCCAGCGTAACCGAGAAGGATTATTATTTTGCGAGCAACCTCGCCAGGTAGTTAAGTTAGCTTAAACGCTAATAACTTACACCGAGTGAGCTGCCTGGCTGTTGTTAAACAGTTTCATGTAAGCTATGCTAGGTTAGTTTAGGTAGCTAACGGACAGAGAAACCGGAAGAACACAGCGCAGTTTATCGGAAACACGAAACTTAGCTTGTTAGCTGTCTAGCTTCCCGGCAACTGTGGCTAACCGTTAATTAGAAACGCACCTAACCTTAGCAAGCGTTGGATACTCTGCAAATAAGTCACCGATTAGCAGGCGTGTTACCGAGCTGGCTAGCTATCCGCCTAGCTTAGCATTAGCTTACAGTTAGCTACCTATATCTTGCCGTTACCTGACAGTCTTGTGTCGATGTTGCTGATCGCCTCTCGTCCGAAGACTAACGTTAGAATAACTGATAGTCGGTGAAAGTGCGCTAACTTCAACGTATCCCGGTATCGCGTGGAGCATGGATGTTTGAACTCAACGAAGTGGTGCACTATGAACTCATCCGTAGCTATTAATTACATTATTTCGTGGGAAAACGATCGTTTTAATTGTGTTTTTAAACATAGAAGTTTCACAACGAGACACAACGCAACCGACCTAGTCATATGTATTTTGTTCAATTGGTTTACACTGGAGTCATTTAATGCCGTTGTGCACGTTTTCACCTCGATTGGTCGTCATGCGTTTCCATTCGATAAGCAGGGTTGTGATTGGCTAAACGAGTGGCACTCCGATGCGAAATGGTGTGATTGGCTAAACGAAGTGTACTTTGATGCGAAGTGTTGTGATTGGCTAAGTAGGGTGTACTGAAAAAATCACCCGCCCTTAGATAAGACGTCAATTGCATGACTGCAGTTCGAGAGTTGTTGTATCCATTGAACTGTGAAAGAAAACAAATTCAAACATACCGTTGTATCAAGCTACACTCAAGCTGTTTTTCTTTGGGAGGTTATATGCTATAAAAGTCTAAATAATTATGTGATCGTCTCTTCGTCACAATATGGTCGAGTTTATAAACTGAGTG
Source organism: Anguilla pacifica (assembly GCA_039654925.1). Lineage (NCBI taxonomy): Eukaryota > Metazoa > Chordata > Actinopteri > Anguilliformes > Anguillidae > Anguilla > Anguilla pacifica. Next base: position 12,462,765 of record CM077300.1, on the reverse strand, counting down.
AATGGTGTTCAATGGCACAAAATTGTGTTTTTATGTGGTGTTATTCGTTTTTAAAGTGGTGTATGCACGTACCATTTATGGTTAATTTGCCGTCTCAGTCTATGGACGCAAAACATGGTTTTGCCAGACGTATCTTTAGGTACGAAAATGTTACTTTTACCTTACTCATTCGAATTTAACGTTAAAACGTTTGCAAAAAAAAACAGCGTTGACTCAGTCAAAAGTTCAATGGTTGGCAACAGAATTAAAAAAAATAAAATGACCGCATAATATCCCATGGGACAGTAAAGTGTCCCAACGGGAACGGGGGAGTGACAGAAAATGGGGGCCTGTGTAGCTGAATAATGCTTGTTTGATTTCTTGTGTCTCAAATAAAAGTGCAATAGTGTTGACAAGTGGATGGAGGAAAGAGATGAAGGGATGCATTACTATCAACAATAATACCACATTCCAATAATTTTATATTCTGCTTTTGTGTAATCGTTCACATTCTGGGTTGCAGATGCACACCTCAGAATGTGAACACAATGGGTAATGCGAGTATAAATGGTATATTACGGTAGAGCATGACTCACAGGCTATACACAACATGAGGCAATGGTCGTACTGCGACGGCCAGCCAGCTCTACGTCTTCTCGAAAAATCTAGAATGTTCTTATCACCTACTTATACCGTACCAAAGAACCGTGTCTAGTTAATTAACAATAACCATCTCCGATTATTATATTTACACGGTGAATTAAACTTAAATACTGAGGTAAGTTGCAATAAAATTTACTAACGTTAGCTGGCTACCTGGATTCACAGCTCATAGCTAGTTATTTTTTACAGTCTCTGGTTATTACTAATATACTAGCGTAGCGTGCTTGCTAAATAATTTTACTTGATAGCTAGTCGTTCCCTGGTTAGTGGTATTGAAGTCTGAGGTCATGTTAGCTAGTAGTAAGGCGAAAGATATAGAAGACATTTTGCAGTGTTGGAGGGCAACACATTGTTTTCTGTGAATCCTAGTCATTAGCTGCAACGTTACTGAATGCTCATAGCAAGTCACAGCCCGTCCCTCGTGGTAGCCTAGCCTATGCTAACTGGCTCCGTAGCTAGCGCGAGCTAAGTTAACGAGCTACCTATAGCCTACGGTCGATATTCGGACCGGTTCGTTAACACTTTGCGGTAGATCCGCTAAGTTAGCCAGTAGACCTCTAAAGAGCAAACCGTTACTTTGGTAGCTATCTGGCTGTTGCTGAAGCCAGGTGTGTAATTGATATATGCCCGTATTTAGTTCACTAACTAGCGTTAGTTTACATTGGTCATAGCTAACGTAAAGGATATTCAGAAGACTGCCAGTCTGAGGAATACTATTTTTTAGTGCCATCATTAGTTAAGTCCAATAGCTTATTTTCCTGTTGGTTATGTGTGCGAACCTTCATTCGCACCTTCGAGTAAGCCATGCTTGTTTGCTGCTTTACATAATCGCCCTCACGATTATATATAGTTTGTGATACGCCTCCGGAACGTAGAATGTCAATGCGTGAAGTCGTTCATAGTTTACTGCTTGGTTGCTCAGAATGTTGCTACGGTAAGGACAAACACAAACAGACTCAGTGCAAATACTGTAGTGCAGTCGCTCGGAGTAAGTGGAGCATGTGATCCAAACGCGAAACTCAAAAGTATAGAGTGCATGCAAGTTAGTTTACCAACCTTTTTTCCTGTCTGTCCTAGGTGCCCTCTCTCGTCTCTTTAAAGCTCAAGTCCACACTACCACTGTCACACTCTGTTTTCCCCTCTCTGTGAAAATAGGAGGGATTAGCCCTTCTGCATTGCATTAACCCCTTTTGATCTCCGCTCCCTCTTTGTCCAGAGCGTGATGGCTGAGGGTGAAGGTAACAGGCAACACCCTCGTAACCTACAGGGGATCTTGCGAATGGCTGTGGAGGCAGGCTCTGCCGCTGACGGAACTGCCCCCAGTGAACCCATGTCAGAGGAGGTAAATACGCGCGACAGCACCAGTTTCCCACACACACACACACGCGCTGCTGCTGGAATCCCCGCGTGCCGATTTGGCACGTGCCTTCTGCTGCGTCCCGCGCTGGTCGTGGTTGTAAACTTGGACTGCCTTCGCGAGCTCAGCGCCGCGGACACCGCGCAACAAAGGCTCCTGTTGTTATTTCTAGTAGCAGCCAAAGTACACTGCCAGTTCAGAAGGCGTAGTGTTTTGCCATGTTAACTGCACTGAAATCCTATTCTCAAAAATGAGACCCTTGACTAAGTGCTGTGCTGACGGGATGCTTCGGATTTTCCGTCGGGTTTTATTCGAAAACCCACAGTTGAAACGGCATTTTTTCTGCATTAAAGGATTTATTCAAACCGGTGCCAATGGCTGCAGTAGATGTAAGAAGCTTTTATGTAATTTCCTGCTAGACTACTATGTTCGAAATTAACGCGGATGACGCATTAGGTTTTGCTCACCCAATACCATTCAATGGTTTTGCCTGATAGCGATTATGAAGATTATTGCACATTTGCATTTTTGAATGCATTTGCTATTTTTACACGCCTGTGACGTGTTGCATGGGGGGGGGGGGGGGGGGGGGGGGCGTGGGTCACGATGAGAGGCACCGGTTGTGAGGACAGCAGAACTAGAGGGGTGACGTCAGGCCTGTCGGTCTCTGCAGTTATGTGTGGGAATAACTCCACCCCCGCTCTCTCTCTCGCACGCCCAGAGAAAAGAGTGGCTGAGGGCCGCCATGGCGGAGGTGTGCCGGGGACAGAAAGACGAGGTGGAGCAGATGAAGGAGTGCCTGGCCATCCTCCGCCGAGAGGAGGCGAAGGGAAGGGAAGGGGACGAGGAGGAGGAGGATGAGGAGGAGGAGGAAGATGAGGCGACGGAAGACGCTCTGGAGTTGCTCTCCGAGCTCTGCGAGAACCTGGACAATGCCAGAGGTGAGGGACTGGCGGGGACCTCACACTACTTCTAATCTTTTACAGTTTACACACAGATGTGCATGTATGTGTCTGTCTGGGGTGGCAGTGTAGTATAATGGCTAAGGAGTTGGTCTTGTCACCTAAAGTTCACCGGTTCAATACCAGGGTAAGACACTGCTGTTGTACCCTTGAGCAAGGTACTTAACCTGTATTGCTTAATATATATCCAGCTGTATAAATGGATGTAATGTAAATGCTATGTAAAAAGTTGTGTAAGTCGTTCTGGATAAGGGTGTCTGCTAAATGCTTGTAATGTAATGAATTGTCTGTGTGATAGAGAGCTCGGCTCATCATTTATGCTGAGTCACGTTGTGCACAGCCTTGCACGAGGGAAAGGGGTGTCATATTTATCCACTTAGCGTACCGTGTCGCATCATGCCGTAGAAGTATTCGCCCCTCTTGGGTGAATAGAGTTTTGGCTGTTGGTCCAAAGCAACAACCAGTGTTGTGTAATACCTCAAGCAGCCACCAGGGTCAGAGACTTGTTTCTGGACAGCTGGAGAAAACAACTGTTAGCCCAAAGTTGACCAACTGGAATTAGGGAAACAAGGCAGCAGTCAGCAACAGGCTGTACGGACTCCTTACAGTACGGGACAGCTGCCGCGGAACCCCACATGACCTGCGCCCTAATTTGGTTATGCAGACATGCGTTAGACGCACGTGAAGCAGGCGAACGCGAGGCAGGGCCGCTCCAGTTGAGATAGCGGTTCGACGCAGAGCAGTCAGATGAGAAAATTGAGCAGTGAACTCTGTGAGCTCCGATTCGGTCACGGCTTTTAACGCCCCTGCTGCTGTCGTTCTCTACGCCGTCTGTTGCCCGAATTGAACTGGGGCGGCTTCGCACGTCTTGCGGAAAGAGTCGGTTATGAGTCAGGGCCGAATGCCAGCGCGACGAGAGCGGATTCCGCTAACGTTACACACCCTCTCCCCCTCCTCTTTTCTGTTCCCTCAGATTTCATGGTGCTGGGGGGGCTGGACCTGTGCCTGTCCCGATGCCTGGTGCACCCGCAGGGTGGGGTCCGGTGGAGGGCCGCCCAGCTCCTGGCCTCCTGCGCTCAGAACATGCCGGAAGTCCAGCGCCACCTGCTGGACCGGGAGGCCCTGACCAGGCTGCTCCGGCTGACCGATGCCGACCCCCAGCCCGCCGTCCGGGTGAAGGCCCTCTACGCCGTGTCCTGTGAGCATTCCGTCCGCACCGCTGGACCACGTCACCTCATCCGCCCGCCCCCCCCAACCCCACCCCCCCCCCCCCCCCCCCCCCCCCCTCCACGCGGTTCGGTTTTTCCCCTCGTGATTCTGTTTCGTGTAGCTCGTCGACTTTCCGAGAAATTGTGTTCCCTGGCGTCGGATGCGCTGAATTACCGGGCCGTGGCTGTTCCGCGCGGTTCTGCTGAAAGTTAAGAACGCCGCGAGTTCCTTTAAGGGCCGCTGATTTTCGCGGTCGAGGGCACACGCCCGCCCGGATGGTTGGCTTGCCGTCTGCAGGATGTGTTTTTTTCCTTCTTCTTCTTGCAGTGCACTTACTGCATTACATTTTATTTGGCAGACGCTTTTATCCAAAGCGACGTACAGTAGGCCGTTGGAACAACTACAAAACGCGGATCTGATCGGATACAATTCCCACTGCGTATCATTTATCCATAGCCATGAACATCTGGTCTAGTTCACGCAGTATGCAGAGGCTAAGTCAGTAATGTTAAGGCAGGTCAAACTAGAAGTAAGAGGTCTGATAAAGAGCTGCAACATCAAGATGAAGCTACAAGTGCAATATAAGCGCTAGATGAAGAAACAAGTGTTACATGAAAGTGCAAGAAGATCAAGATAGAAGTGATGTAAGACAGTGATCTGGGATTGGGACAGACCTGGGTCAAATACGTATTTGTTTTGGATTCAAATACTTTTCTGTGCTCTGTTGATCTTGCCTGGTATAATTGAGCCTGGCAATATGACCGGAAGCCAGGGTTTGCACTTTTGGAGAGTATTTCATTGGTTTCAATACACCAGACAAGATCAGTAAAGCGTAGAAAAGTATCTGAATCCAAAACAAATACGTATTTGAGCCAGGTCTGGATTGGGAGTAACCCTGTGGAGGAGTGGTGTAGTTAGTCAAGGTACAGTCTGAGGAGATGCGTCTTCAGACCGCGTCACGTTGCCATAGTTACGCTTTGATGTTTTGCATTGGATGCGGTTGACCCAGGTAAGGGTCTTTCTTCGAACCTCGCGCTGACCTGTCCCTGAACCCCCCCCCCCCTCCCTGCAGGCCTGGTGCGCGAGCAGGAAACTGGCCTCAAGGTCTTCCTGTCTCTGGACGGGTTCTCGGTGCTGATGCGGGGGATGCAGTCGGACAACGAGAAGCTCCGGACCAAGTCCGCCTTCCTGCTGCTCAACCTGCTGACCGCTCACCCAGAGCACAGAGGTACTGTCCTGTCTGTACTGCACGGGTCCTGCACTATCGTGTCTGTACTGCACGGGTCCTGCACTATCGTGTCTGTACTGCAGAGTGTGTCTCAGACAGTGCTGTTTGGGCTGATCTGATTAGGTGTGTGTGTGTGTGTGTCTCTCAGAGACAGTGCTTTCTAGGGTTGGAGCTGAATGTGTGTGTGTGTGTGTGTGTGTGTGTGTGTGTGTGTGTGTGTGTGTGTCTCAGACAGTGCTGTCTGGGCTGATCTCATTGGGTGTGTGTGTTTCTCAGACACCGTGCTGTCTGGGCTGATCTCATTGGGTGTGTGTGTGTCTCAGACAGTGCTGTCTGGGCTGATCTGATTGGATGTGTGTGTGTGTGTGTGTGTGTGTCAGACAGAGTGTTGTCTGGACTGATCTGATTTGGTGTGTGTGTGTGTTTCTCAGACACAGTGCTGTCTATGGGGATGGTGCAGCAGCTGGTGTCCATTCTGCGAACTCCCCATTCCCCCTTCCATGAGCACGTGCTGGGAGCTCTCTGCTGGTGAGATATTACATGCGCACTATACACACTCACACATGCACACACACACACTCACACACACACACAAACACTCATACACATACACACGCACGCACTCGCACACACACACGCTTGTACGCATACACACATACACATCTACACCATTATACACTCACACACGCATACATGCGCACACACACACACACACACACACACACACATACACATACACATACACATGCACACACGCACATGCATGTACACACGCATACGCACGTGCATGTGCACACACTCCCAGGAAAGGGCCTTCCCAAACTGTTGGGGAAGCACAGAATCGCCTAGAATGTGACAGAATGCTGTAGATTTGCTTTTACTGGAACTATGGGCCCAAACCATGAAAAACAGCCCCAGACCAAGGGGTGTCCAGATACTTTTGGTCATGCAGTGTATAGTCACACACAAACATCCCAGGGTCTGGGGGCCGGTGCTCAGGGTCTGGGGGCTGGTGCTCAGGGTCTGTGGGCCGGTGCTCGGGGTCTGGGGGCTGGTGCTCAGGGTCTTGTGTGTCTCCCCCCCCAGCCTGGTGGACGGGTGCAGCCAGGGCCTGAAGGACTGCCGCAGCCCCGACCTGGGCCTGGAGGAGCTGCTCAAGCGGAAAGCCCAGGAGCTGCAGGGCAAGGAGGAGAGCCAGGTGCGCCTTGCTGCTGTGCGCCTCCTATACACCTCCTCTACTCTCCACCTCACACACACACTGGTGTGCACCTCCTCTACTCTCACCACCTCTCCCCTTTACACCTCCTCTACTCTCACCACCTTTTCCCTTTTACACCTCCTCTACTCTCATCACCTCTCCCTTTTACACCTCCTCTACCCTCCCGACCTCTCCCCTGTACACCTCCTCTACTCTTCCCATCTATCGCCTTTACACCTCCTCTACTCTCCCCACCTCTCTTCCTCTCTCTCTCACACACACACTGCTGTACACCTCCCCACCTCTCTTCTCTCACACTGAGACAGCTCCAGCACACCGACTGGCCTCACCTTCTTTCTCCCCACACCGCCGCAGGAGGAGCTGGAGTTCTGCGAGCGTCTGTTGGCCGCTTGTTTCCGGGGCCAGCACCACGACGACAACGGAATGGACCGCTGAAACCCCCCATTGGTCCACCCCTGCGTCTGCCTTGCCGTCTTTGGCCCGGACAATTCCAAGGATTTGGAAATCATTGAAAATGGCCGTCAGTCATCAGTCTATCTCCATTACATAGACAGCCGTTTGACCTTACTGACATCAATTTATTCTGATTGGCTGAAAATCCTTCTGCGACCTGCCCGGCTTATGGATATTTTATTCAGGACTGTATATTGACCGTAGTTACTTTTCTGAGCTCCTTGATGAACCCTCTATTTGCATTCAGATGACTCTATGGAACATAATGTGTCATTTTCATTTTGCAGTTTTGTAAGGATGGGGTAATATGTTCTCCGATGGTTCTGGCTTGGAGCGAAATTTAGAGCCTCAAAATTTTTTTTGTTTGTTTTTATTTATCTGTGGAGAAAGCTGTAAAGTGTGAAGTCCGAAATCTACGGAATTATGACAGTGTTTCGAATGCGATTATTGCTCTGGATTGCCTCATCCAAAGTATGAAAGAATAAATGTTTTTATAAATGCTTAAAGATGGTGCTTCTGCATGAATCCGCCCGACGACTTGACTTCTGCCGAACTGGAGAGAGAAGGAAGATCCGAAACGGAGCAAATTATGGACCGTTTCGCCCACTGAGTTTTTGCCAAAATACTGGTGAAGGTTTTAAAAATAAATAAAAAAACTTGAGCAAGTTAAGTTTGAGGGTGTAAACACAGCGTCACACGTGATTGGCTGTGGCGACGGGCGAATGGGCCGACAGGACGTGCGGGTGTTGCCGAGCACCACACCCAGTCAAAAACCCACACACTTCCTGTGCACAAAGGATCTCTGTCCAACTCCAACGTGTCTGTGAGCAGTCCAATTTGGAGAAAAAAGTACCTTTATTTGAGAGCAAATGTTGATTGAATCCAGCCCAGAGCATAAAAAAACAAGACCAGGTTAAAACCTAGTATATGGCTGGACCTAACACACGTGATCCGGCCGACCGATGGTGTGACTTCATAACTCGGCCGACCAATGGTGTAACTTCATCACTCACTCAGTCAGTCAGTCAGTCACAGAGTCGCGTTTATAGGGCTGGCCCCGCTGTTACGGTCCAGCCAATAAATAAAACCATAGCCGAAAAGACGGATTGGTTTGGAAGCTATTGTCTGCTTGCAAACTGCACAATAAGCAAACGCATAATACGGGGGTTTAACGGAGGAGGATCTGCTGTGTGTGCTGGTTTTCTGAATCGCAATGAGCTCTGAATCGTTCCTTATGTGGCTCTTGATGGTAGCTGTAGGATTTTCCCTTTTAAGCTGCAGTATGTTGGAAATGGCTGTGCAGGCCCCGGACGGTAGATGTCCCATATTCGCATGGCTGTGTCTCAGGACTGGGTTAATCAGATCAGCTGATGCATTATGCTGATGCGCGGAGATTAATCTCCTCTAATGGGCCGTATCGGCGAGGCCTCCTGCTTTAGAAAGGGGTCACGTTTATAATAACCGCATTAAGGACCAATCGGTGCGATCAGCGGTTTCCTAATTGCTGAGGGATCTGGACCACTGAGACTAAACCATCCATCCATCCATCCATTTTCTAAATCTGTTCCTGGTCAGGGTTGCGGGGGGGGGGGTCTGGGTCCTATCCCAGCATGCATTGGGTGAGCGGCAGGAATACACACTGGACAGGTTGCCTATCGCAGGGCACACACACCATTCACTCTTACCTACAGGAAGTTTAGAGTCTCGGATTAGCCTAACGTGCACGTTTTTTGGACTGCGGTACGAAGCCCAAGTGTACATGGGGAGAACTTGCAAATTCCGATAGGCCTCGGCCAGGATTCGAACTCGGAGCCTTCTTGTTGTGCGGCAACAGCGCTATGCACTCCAGCACCATTCAACCGTTTGTTCTATAGCTCAAAGACAAAGCAAGTGGCAATGAACCAGAGTTAAAAGTGGAAAAAAACACAGTTTCAAAAACCTTGACAGACCATTTGCATTATCAAAAATGAATGTTCAGTGCTAGGTGCACCTGGAAAAGCCACTGCTCTAGAACAAATAGTAATCAAGAAAAATCTCAGTTCAAGAAAATGGGCCAATGGAATGTGATCATTTTGCTTCAGGAAAGCATGTGGTGACCAGCGTCAAGTGTTTTGTGGAGAACACATCAAAGTTTTCAGTGCTAATTCAGCTAATTGAAGTCCAAAAGAATCGGACTCAGAGTAAAATGTACACTATCAGTGTTTAACACTGAAGATGTTCCTGTGCAAAATAAACTGTTCCATCAAGTTATTCAGTCAAGGCTCAGGGCTTTCCAGTTTAATCAGCCATGCTGTGCAAAAATGCCACAGTATCCAGTTTTTATTGTGCTGAGTAATGTTAACCCTGCAACTTTTCCAATATTGGACACAGTTAAGTTAAAATATTAAAACAGTACCGGGCTCAATAGCTTTAAACACGTCTGCTTATTTTCTAACCTGAGTTAGCTTCTCTTTTGAGTTTCAATTTTACAGCTTTACCGTTATCTGCTCAAACTCTTATCCAGAGTTTGGGTATCTGAAGAATTGCTGTATGTGGGAAAAAGTATGTTAAAAGTTAGTATCAATTTCAGAAGTTTTCCAGGGTGTAGCAATCGTTTGTCAGCTGCATTTCTTAATATTTCCCTCGAATGGTAATTGAACATTTGTCAAAAATTGTCTATAGTTAGACTGCACTAGACTGAGTTACCCATAATGCTTTTGGACCTTACCCTGTATGTGTGATGTTGTGTGTGTTCTGTGCCATCTAGTTGCCTACAGTTTCAGAAGATCCACCCTGTCGCTGCTTCATGACTGCCAGCATATCTGCTCTTACCGCTATGAACAGGAAGTGGTTTTCCTCCACTGTTGGACTGTTCACTCTGTTCAGAGAGTGTTGTTCTGACAGCCTGGTCACAAGCTGCTTTTGCTTCCACACACACAAAAAACAAGCGTTCGGTAAGAAGCTTGCAGTGAACGAGCAGCGTCACCCTGGCATTCGCAATGATTAAAACAGCGTGGAAATGATGAATCTTTTTACACTTTTAAACTATTGTGAATGACAACAGCAGTGGTTATTTGAACCCAATCTTGAGTTTTGGTGTTTAATCTGAGGTTGGACACTCTTGTGAATTTTGTACAAGTCCAGCTGTGAGACTTAGAGGGGGTGGTGGTGGTGGTCGGGGGGGTCTTTTATGAGTCCCCTTGCAGGCTGGTAGGGCGGGGTGGGATGGGCGGGGGGGGGGGCGGCAGGGATGGGGGGGGCGTATTGAGCCCATTTACGCCGGTTCGTCACACGAGTCCATTCAGTCCTCTCCTCACCCTTACATCCTCTTCCTCTTCCTGAGCCCGTCTCCCATGTCACTTCCTGCCGTCACATCTCCCACGGCGATCAGCAGCTGCGCCAGGTAGTAGGTCGTCATGATGACCGCCCTGCCTTCCACAAAGGGGTCGACCACCCCGAAAACTTGCAGGGAGAGCGTCAGGTCGGAGACCAGGAACGACAAGCCCCCCATGGCGGTCGTGGGCCGCCGCGTGTGCAGGGCCAGGGTCACCATGGCTACTATCAGAACCATGTACGCCCCCAAGGCCGGAATCAAAATGGCGGAGTCCGTTCTCTTCTGCAAGAAGGGGAGGAGGTAGAAGTACGTCCCCGCCCCGGTCAACCACAGGAAGATGGACAGAGACAAGGAGGTGGCGGAGGAGGAGGAGGATAGGGAGGAGTAGCGGTCGCTGAGGAAGGCGAAGCAGTAGAGGAGGTGCGCCAAGCCGAAGGCGGCCATCCCTGCGGGAAAAACCAAGAGAGATGTCGTGAAAACGTGCGCATCGAAACGTCACACTCATTCAACAGAAGCTCTAAAGCAGAGACTTATGATGTGCTGGCTTGCTTTTCCTGCTTTTCAGTTTTTTTTTTTTTATCCCGAAACATTTTTGCTTGAATAAGCAGATGGCGATTAAGCGGCACGGTCGGCAAAGACCCGTTGTGTGCGTCCTTTCATGTGCCTGTTTTAATCTGAGCCGATAATAGCTGCCTCGCCTCGCCCGCCCGGCAACGTCCTCTCTTTCATGTGACGATCGACGAGCTCTCCCTGCCTCTGGGATTTAATTGGAATTCTGCGTCGGGCATGGCACGGACGCACACAGTGCGGGCCAATCGCAAACGGCTTAATTTGCCGGCCAGACTGGCCCTCTCTTGTCAGACATACGCTACGTTCTGTGGCTGTTGAATGACGTGCAAAGCTCAATGGAGTAAAAGGTGAAGCGCAGACTTAAAATTCGGCTTTGAGGGAATGAGGCTCCGTGAACCTCAAAATGGGCGGGCCTACAAAGCTCTGTCAGTCACTGGCTTGCATGAGCAAGGTTTCGGTCTCCAAAGAAGAACACGAACTTTGGCTCCCATCGGCAGGTCCAAATACAGATTTGGTCGCGCCCGTTTTTCTTTTGGTTCACGGGGAAACTCATTTTCACACAGCTGTCTGAAACCACAGCGTACGCAGATCAATCGCATCAACAAAGTTCAGCGCAGAACAGCCCAGATCCAGCGCAGCGAGTGTGCGGTCGTTACCATGGAGAAACAGCTCCTGCCATATGAGGCAGCAGTCCCCGCAGGCGGAGAGGAGGAGCCCGCCCGCCACTCCCCAGAAGCTCCGCCCACCGTTGTAAAGCAGCACCAGAGCAGCCAATGAGAGCACAGGACCGGACTTCACCGCTGCGGCGAAGACGGACGGCGCACTCTGGGGGATCCACAGGTAGAAATAGAAGGAGCTGAGGATAAAGAAGGGTAAAAGAAAGAGAAAGAGAACGCAGGACTGACAGAAGGAGGGGAGGAGAGGGAGAATTTGGGGTTCATTGATTATTTCACAGCATGAGTTACATTGACCAGCCATTGCAATCTGATGGTTGCGCGCACAGACACGCAGTCTTTACACAAACCTTAACCCAGTTACAGTACTCTATAGTAAACTCTCTACCCAACCTACCACCCATCTCTTATCTGTCAAACACATCAGCACACAGTCTTCATACTGAGAGGAATACTTGTTGTGAAATTGCACCACGCTCCCTTTTTTTTTTTTTTATGCCGATAATCCACTGTTGTACTGTATTCACAAAATCTGGCCACAAGTTCTGGGAGTTCAGTCTTCAGATGAGTTTTAAGGAAGGTTGCGTCTTACCGAGTTCCTGCGCTGTCTTCGGTCGTATGCATCAGTCTCAAGGATGTCCATGTCACACCCTGCGTCGGACCGTGGTCAGAGAATGACCCGTTCCCCTGTTCCTTCTCTCCGTCCAAAACTCCCTCCGCAAGCGAGTCTCTCCAGTCTGTGCTTCTGTGTTATAGCGTCGGAGACTGTCAGACTTGTGTTAGTGGGTCCCCCTTCTGAGTCTTTGGACTAAGGACTTTGGACTGTTGACTGCCAATCACAGAGGAGCTTTATCAGTCAATTGCGCTGGCATCACCGATGACCTCTACTCCCGCAGTCCCGGTTTAATTCTGATTTGTGATTATTCTGTGAGTCATGGCTTTCAGCGCTACCCAACCTCAGTCGTCAATCAGGTGAGATAAGATGACGTCCATCACTAGCGATCAAAGTGTCACAATTGCACATGTGGACAGCAAGAGTTTCTCTGAAGGCAAGTGACAATATGAGGTTACATTTTAAAGCAGTAAGTCGCGAGATGCCGTGCTTAATCCTAAACGTTATCACAGCTAACTGGAGTCCTTAGGCAAGACATGCCGCATCAAAACCGTATATATCCATATGTAGTGCGTATCCAGTGATAGCCTACATATGGATACGAACCACTATTGCAGCTGATTTCACCTGAATAAAGAATACATGAAGAACCAAACTTGATACGACAAAACTGAACCGAAATTCATAACACGGGTCTGCTAAGTTTGCGTGTTTAAAAAATCCGTGCTCTTTAATGTTAACGGTCGATATGAAAGTATGATTTTGCGTGGTTCTCGTGCGTGACATTTAAATCGAAGTAAATCGCCGCGAGTTTCATGTAGGCTGTTCTATTACAATATTTTTATTTGGATAAAAGTTTTTTTGATATACCTGCCCATACAAATCACCATGCTAGTTCAGCCACCAAGGGGGCAAACGCATTTAGAAATATAGGTGAGAACCGGAGGCGGTGCAGGGGGCGTGGTTCTCGAAAACGTGGTAGGTTTTCTGCTCAGGTAAATAGAAAACTTGTAATTGAACACATTTTTATTCATTGATGCATCGTTTTTCTATAAATTATATGACGCTCAACACATTTCTTATACTGTAGGCTACGTTGTGTATATTTCAAGTAAGTTTCTCAATTCACGAATAAGTGAATGTTGTCTTGATACCATTGCTGTGTGTTTAAAAAAACGCAAAATCCCCTTAGTTTGGGGCTTTATTGTGTGGACATGTGAAATTGTTTATGAATTCTGTTTGTTGAAACGGTGTGAGAATGTACAGAATTTAATGTTTTTAAGGGCTGAGTGTCTGTGGCTGTTGTGGTTATTTCTGTGGGGAACCCTGAAAAGTGCCAAACTCTCGGTGCTGTATAGGTATGGGGCATGCCCCCGCCAAGGCGTAACTTGGCGGGATGGCATACCTGCCATCCCAATTGTGTAAATGCTAACATAATGGCCTCCCATTGTCATGAAAAGGGCAAAAAAAATTCTAGTAGTGACATCACTTAAACAGTAATGTTTTCTTCTTAAACATGGATATTAATTATCCACAAATAACAGTAAAACACAAAACTCTAAAACACTGGCACGAAACACAAACTAATAATTAACCAGTTCATTCAGTGTTAAACTTTGACCTCCTCTATCCCACAATCCACTGCAAAGCTAGAGTATAGCCGCAGAGGGAAAGACAGGTCGGACGGAGAATAATTTATTGGTGAGTCCGTGACTCTGTAGCATAATAGACAATTATGAAAGGGGGAGAGGGGCAGTTACCTTAAAGGTGTGGGTGGGTGTGTATTGTTGGTGGGGGACAAAGTCCAGGATCACTGATATAGATTAGCTAACGGACGGTGCGGGTGCTGCAGATAAGAGGGGGAAATGGAGCAGAGGTGAAGAGAAAGTTGAGTGGAATTAGCTCAGAATATGAACAAACGCTAATACTGCACATGCTAGGCTACTCCACAGAGGCACGCTACCATGGAGCCTGACGTCTTATGCTAACTCCAGCAGACAGGCTCTGTGCATGGATGGGTGGAATTGTTTGACCTTGCTTCTGATACCTTTTTTTCTTCTTTTTTTTCCTTCTAAAGAGTCATGGCTGAGAAGTCTAAGCTGGTGAAAGTGGGAGTTGTGGGGTACGGCCATTTAGGTTCGTGATGAGGATCTTCGTTCTCCTGTGTGTTAATCGCTCTTCCCTCTCCTCTCCTCATCTCTCACCGTGTCTTTTTTTTTTTTACCTCTGTTTGTAAAACACGGATTTGGGATCAATAAGGTTTTCTGCCTCCTCCCCCACAACCCCTTTTTTTCCTTCTTCTTCTCTTTCACTTCAATTGTGTTCAAAAAATTTAATTTACATTACAAAGAAACTTTTGCTTTGTCAGAGGACAAACATTTTTTAAAATCATTTTCAAATAGACTAGAACCTACAAGAAAAAACATACTAGTTTCGAAAAAGCTAATAAACGACACAAATTTAAAGATTGTGTTTGTAAAAGTAGAAATGTAACAGTAAACATCTGTAAATGAATAGTTTTGAGTAAAACCTCAAACTGTACTCTCTTTCTCTCTCTGTCTCATACACAGTTGCACTTTTTCCAGTAATTTTCCAGTAACCTTGTCTGTTGAAAGGTATTAACAAAGGAAAGAATGGTCAGTCCAGTGATATGAGGTTTCATGTGCAGCCATTTTGGCCATGTGCTCAGGTTGTTGCCCCCCCCCCCCCCCCCCACGCCCCTCCCCCCTCTCAGGGCAGTACCTGGTGGAGAGGATTCAGAGGGAGGGGGCAGCCGCAGGTCTGAGTTTGGCGTTTGTGTGGAACAGAAACACAGAGAGACTGAGAGGATCCGTTCCACAGGAACTCATCCTGGAACAGCTCAGCCAGTTCACTGAGAGGTGCACCCACACACACTCACACACACACACACACACACACACACGCCAGCTCACCCAGTTCACTGAGTCACACTAGCACACACCCTCACACACATATATTCACACACAACCAAATGTGATACGCACAAATACAAACAACACGCAGGCAATACAGACAGCCATGCATGCCAGTATGTACGCACTCATAAATATACTGAACGCTCATGCGCATGCATGACTTATAACACAAATACTTATTTAAGAATCCACACGTGTACACGTCCACATCTGCATACGTGTTTCTGCGTGAAATACACTGTAAACGGCTGCAAGCAGTGTCACAGCTCATGGATGTTCTGCATCGTTCTTACAGCCAGCCACCGCGTGTGTTTCAGGGCCGTGGACGTGATCGTGGAAGTGTGTCACCCCCGTATCGTCAAGGAGTTTGGGGCGCAGTTCCTGTCCAGGGCTCACTTCCTGGTAATTCTCGGCCTCTCTTTGTCGGCCCAGCTGAGACTACACGGGTGACGGTGGGGTGGGACCGATGGAAGCGCGGGTCGGCCGCTCATTGCCTATTCATTCATTCACTCGCTCATTCAGGCGGGAGCATAATTATCCAGGTTGGCATAGTTACCGGCGGCGACCGCGCGGCGCGTGTACCGCGTCTGGCCCGATCCGTGTTTTTTTTTTTTTTTTAAGGAGATCTGATGCTCCTTCTGTCGTCCGGCTTTGTCGCCGCGGACGAGGGCCGCCTCGAAACGAATGAATGCGATCGTGCAAAAAAAAAAAACACCCTCAAAGCGACGCTCGCTTTCATGCGGGGGACAGTTTGTCTCCCGAACAACAAAAAAAAAAAAAGCACGCGGGAAACGGGTCGCGCCTCTCGTGAATATTTATGACGCCGTTTTTGTCCCGGCGTCGAGTGCTTTGCGTTTTAATGGATTTGCCGCGAGCCGCTTTGGTGTCTTTGTGTCTCTGTTTGTCAGATCGTGAGTTTTTTTTTTTGAAGGCGATGAATGAAAAGGGGGGCCTAACCGACGCCGCGGCGGCGGCGGTGTTCTCCTCGCAGGTCGGCTCTCCCACCGCCCTCGCCGATCCGCAGGTGGACGCGGAGCTGCGTCGGGCCGCGGCGCGCCACGGGAAGACGCTCTACGTACCCAGCGGTGCATTGTGGGGTGGACAGGACATCCAGAGGCTGAACAATAGCGGGGCACTAAAAGTGAGACGCCTTTTAAAGCGGTGTGGGATAAGCTGAGAGGGTCAGTGGAAGGTGGACATGTTTTTCAGATCAGGAATGGTGTTATATGCATGTATGTATGTTTGTAAGCCTGTCAGCACAAACCTCAGCATGTGGTTTATATTTTCTTTGACTGCCAGAAGGTTGTAGAGCATGTTCAGTAAAAGGAACAGCAATCACAGCCCATTTAGATTCGAACCCTGTCAGTTTAACTTATGAATGCCCAAACATCTGCAATTGACAGGGCTAGTATTTACACGTTCTCTCGCTCTCTGTGTTTCTTTCTGTCCCTCCCTCCATCTTTATCCCACCCTCTCTCTCTCTCTCTCTCTCTCTCTCTCTCTCTCTCTCAGGCTCTCTCCATCCGCATGTCCAAACACCCCTCCTGCTTCAGGCTGTCGGGGGACCTGCTCTCTGATTGGACGGAAGGGGAGGGCAGGCGGGTGCTCTTCAAAGGCTCGGTGGCTGACCTTTGCCCCCTGGCCCCCAACAACGTCAACACCATGGCTGCCGCCGCCATCGCGGCCGACTCGCTGGGCTTCGCCGGGGTGACGGGAGAGATCGTATCTGACACAAAGTGAGGCTTAGACAGGCACTTCCTGTCCCAACGGGGGTCATGTGACCCACCCCAATCATTCTGCCCAATCACCTTCCACTCTTTTTCTGTCTTCCTCTATTTTGCTTAATCTTTTTAGGTGCGTTTTGTCGTCTGTTTTTGCTTTTCGTCTGCTTTTGTCACATGGCGAAACAAATTTTATAAAATGTCGTCATTCTCATATATTCTCATATGATGAGAAGCGTGTGATCTTTGGAGATATCCAAATTTACTTTGCAGTTTACACAGGGACATGCTGTTGATCACGTGTGCCAAATTTGGTGAGAATCGGACCAACGTTGCAGAAGGTTTGTTTTGCAAAAAATGCTAATTGGTGGAAAATCCAATCTGGCAGACTGGGTTCCTTGAGCGAAGAAATTTGGAGCATGTCAGTGAAATGAGATGGGCAGAATAATCTTTCACTGTTGAAAAATTGCCCTGACTGCCCCAACTTTGCAGGTGGGGCAATTGGTTGCACGCACGTCATAATGCATTGGCAGTCAGGTGGGATATGCCTGCCAAATTTCTTGAGTTTTTGAGCATGGGAAAGGGGTGAAAAAGTAGGAAAGTGAGAAGAAAGATAATAATAATCCCAGCATAAGCAATAGGGCTGCTACACTCCCTTGGTGTTTGGCCTCCTAATTAATGATAGCACTGTTCATAATGCAGTTAAATCAGTCACACTTTAAACACAAGTATTTTTCATAAAGGCTTTATATGGCATGACATAATGGCTTCGCAAATCATACATAATCAAATGTCATGTGTTATAAAGGGTGATGTAACACCTTCTTATGCAGCATTTCATGCCAAATGTGACATTAACCAACAATGCCACCTGGCTAACGGCTAAATGTTATAAAGGGCGACATTGAACGCACTTGTGTAGGATGCTAGGCTAACTGTGACATCACTCATGATGTCACTGGATGTCATGAAACAACCCAAATCATCCGAGAGAAGTCAGTCCGCTTGACCCCCGTTCCAAAGGCAGTAAATATCTCTAATGTTCAAAGTGTTTCCTCGCCTCCTCTTCTCTCCTGCGGTCTCTCCTTCTCTCCCATACGCCTCCCTCCTTCTCCTCCTCCCTTGTTTTTTTCAGGCTGAGCGAGTTTCACGTGGTGGAGGTGGAGGTGACCGGGGCCGATGGCTTCTCCGTGACGACGGTGCGGCGCAACCCCGCCCGGCCGGGGGCGGTGACCGGAAACGCCACCCGCGGCTCCTTCTGGAGCAGCCTCCTGTGTGAGTCCCCCTCCCTCTCTCCCCCCACACCCCCCGTCGCCACGGCGATGCATTCTGCTCCACCCACGCCACCCCCTCCCTCCCTCCCTCCCTCCCTCCTGTCCCGTTTCGTGACCCGAATCTCGCCCCCCCCCCCCAGGTTGCGAAGGACACGGAGGCCGGGTTTACTTGTGCTGAAGAATGTTCCGGGCCCCGCTGAGGTTAAACATTGCTGACAAGACACTGCCCGGGCTGCTCCTGAAATCGGTCCGCGAATAAAAATTAACAAGCATCTGAGTGTTGGACTACACTGGACTACAACCCCCACAGTGCAGCGGTATCCCCTTGTTACATCACGGACCTGCCCTTCGCCCATGCAGTGGTATGTGGTAAAAGGTATAGGACATGAATGCGCACAAAGTAAAATTTACCACATGATGTTTTAATTAAACTGCAGTTTATATCTGGCAGTGTCTCCTTTTTCTTCTTGGGTCTTGAACCTCGAAGGTTCGACTGTGGGCGTGATACCGGAACGGGGATCATCCCCATTGGCCGATTCGGCTATCCTTGTCGCGTACACGGAAAAAAACACCGGGATGTGAAACAGGGGGCCATTTGGCGGGATTACGTTCAACCGAGATTATTTTAATCGTTTTAATCCTTCAAGCGGGAGGACTGGACGGGTGCCAGTCCCAGATCCTGTCTGCCAGATAATCACGTTAGCGCAGGTGTGCACACCGAATTAATTTGTCCCTGCTGAGGAAACACCGCTCAACTCGCCACTGTTAGCACTTCGACTTTATTTTCAAGTCATTCAGAATATGACAGTAACACAAACATCAAAACCCAAGCAGTTCAACGTACACAGTCTCCAACAGTTAAAGCAAATGCTGGTGCAGTTAACGTTAACTGCTCTCTCTCTCTCTCTGTCCACCCCGCCCTCCTGTCCATCCTCCGACAGCCACACATCCCTTGGCTGAAAACCTGAAAGCCATTTTCAGAGAGGGTGACTTCCGCGCCGGCTTCTAAACTGATCCGTAGGACACACCAATGGGCAAGTTGGCGCTCACAAGCTCACGCACACACAGCGATTCTCACTGATTAAGTGCGCTAACACACGCGCGCGCGCACACACTCGACACTGCCCACCGACGAGAGTTTGCGGCCCGTTTGAGGGTCCAGTCTCTAGGCTGTCTCGTTGCTACAGTGTGGGACGGGACAACCGAGCTTATGCGCTTTCAGCTAATCTCTGCCAGTGTGGCGGAATTAAAGCGCTCTGATTGGACGTCTGGAAGGACCACGTGATAAGGCACTCTTTATTACATTCAGCATGGAGAGATGTACATCAGTTTAGTGCTTCTCTGAAGAAAAGGCAGCAAGCTTTCCGGTTACGTACGGCACCAAGACCAGTATGAGGACCTCCACTTCGCAGTCATCTAGGATGGCAACGAGCCTTAATACTCTCAACTGTGGGATGAAACTGCCCAATCCAAAATCTAAAGAGTATATACTTCAAGTACATATCAAAATATTCAGAATTTTTATGAGAAGTATCAGCACACTCATACATGCCATTTTGTTTATAGGACATTTATTATAAAATTATTTACTGCATGTAGGAATTGCATATTTGTAATAGACAAACGAAAATGTTTCTTAAATTTTGGATTTTTAGTTTTTCCCTCCGTTTCCACGCGGTGTTTTTAGGAAACGCGGGCGGTGTCTGGGGACAGAAGGCAGTGGACCCTCACCACGTTTCCCCAACAAACCGCAGCAGCAGGGTTGTGCTGCAGAAACAGCCCGTCTGTCATGGATTTAGGCGGCTCAGTGCTGCCTCCTAGTGGCTCGGAGGTGATAATTCCTCACTTCCAGCAATCAAATGTGCTGTCATACGGTTTTTTAACGTGGTCGCGGTGAAGTCAAACTTTTCTCACTGTCAGTAATCAAACTCACGGTCAGGTGCATTCCCAAAGCCTCAGAATTGAGCAGCACAGGGATTTTCTCAGAGGCGTAGCAACGGTGGCTGCATCTCTACTGAAAAACCAGGGTTCCAACTGATCAATCAGGCTCAGGTTGGGAAGTCACTGGTTAAACAGGTTAAAGACAAATAAATATATTATTCTATCTCACTATATCTATATTTAATAAGTTAACTTCTCCTCCTAGTTCAATGTCACTAGACTGACTTCTGGATGAAAACATAAAACAGTAGTTTGTGTCTCTACACATAAAACAAGAGTGTTGATTGATTTTATGTGCTACCTACATGGTGGGGTTTTTTGTTGCATAGACTTTGTGGCTCTCTAACACTGTAATACTATGGTTTTCTGCACAGTATATTTAATTGTGGTTTTTAAGCATAATGAGAATAATCAGATCAATCTTTCAACTTTTTTTCTTTAATCGTACCTGATGCGGAAGTTACTGAAAAAACACATCACATGGTCACAAGGCCTTGCTGCTGATTGGCTGTCTTATCAACACCCAATACATCTCAGTGATGACGTTTTTTTTCCCCTGAAGCATTCCACATGACTCCTGATGTTTGGCTGTTTACTACCACATCCAGGTATGATTAAATAAATTTAAAAAATGAAAGAATGCCAAAATGTTCCATGGTGTTGACTATTCTTATAAAAACTGTGATTAGATATATTGTGCAACACTACATTGTAGTCCTGTGTAAAATCACTCAACTGTAACATGTGGGCCTGAATGCTGACTTTTCATTTGCTTATGGGTGTGCGTGTGTGCGTGTGTGTGTGTGTTCAGTTTTTCTTTCTGGACAGCGAGCTAGGCTGGGAGCTAGTGTATATGTGTGTGTATCTGTGTGTGCGTGCACGCGTGTATGCGTGTGTGTATTTGTGTGTGCATGTGCCTGTCTGTGTGTGTGCTCAGTTTTTCTCGCTGGACAGCAAGCTGGGCTGGGAGCTGGTTTTTGTGTGTGTGTGTGTGTGTGTATGTAAGTGCTCAGTTTTTCTCGCTGGACAGCGAGCTGGGCTGGGAGCTGGTTTGTGTGTGTGTGTGTGTGTGTGTGCGCGTGTACGTGTGTGTGTGTGTGTGTGTGTAAGTGCTCAGTTTTTCTCGCTGGACAGCGAGCTGGGCTGGGAGCTGGTGGTGGAGCTGGGCTGGGAGCCGGGGGGGCTAATGCCGTCGGAGACCGGGGGGGGCGGAGAGAACGGGAGGCTGCTCTTCCGCAGCGGGAGGGAGAAGGGCTGGCGGATGTTCATCCGGTCCTTCTCCGCCTCCAGGTCCTCGTCGTACCGCTCTTCGTCGTCGTCATCCTCGGCCTCGCTGTGGTGCGGGGAGGAGTGGCGGGACAGGGCGGGGGACGGGGGCACGGAGGACGGGCGGGGGTAACGGAAGCCTTGAGTCTGTGGGGGGGGTGGGGTGGGGGGAGGTCACAGTCAGTTAACCTTGTAACCATGCGTGCAGTAGCTAACACAACACACAGCAAACATCTGTCATCGCCATGGAAACCTCCGCAAGATACAAAACCCTGGCGCTGGCCTATCGGACCGGAAAAACGTACAGCCCATCCTCACCTCACACTGACCCTACACAGCTCAGTTACACATGCCAGTACTCAAACTTCCTGTCTACGTGTGTACCCAGGCCTCATTAACGCTAACACAAGCTAGCGCTCGGTAGTCATACATACATTCCTGTCTACGTGTGTACACAGCCCCCATTAACACTAACACAAGCTAGCGCTCAGTAGTCATACATACACTTCCTGTCTACGTGTGTACACAGCCCCCATTAACGCTAACACAAGCTAGCGCTCGGTAGTCATATATATACTTCCTGTCTACGTGTGTACACAGCCCCCATTAACGCTAACACACGCTAGCGCTCAGTAGTCATACATACACTTCCTGTCTACGTGTGTACACAGCCCCCATTAACGCTAACACACGCTAGCGCTCAGTAGTCATACATACACTTCCTGTCTACGGGTTTACACAGCCCTCATTAATGCTAACACATGCTAACACACACAAGCGCTCAGACTTACAGAAGCAGGCTCATCGGGGTCATAGCAGTAGGTTTCAGGGAAGGCTTTGGCCAGGGCCATGTGACGGGCTGCAATATAGAACTGAGGGGGGGAGGGGGGAGGGCACAGGTCAGAAGATCAGCATATTGTTCTCACACCCTCACACACACACACACACACACACACACTCCCATGCCTCCCGCCCCCCCTCACCCCCTCCCCGCAGCCCTCCCGCCCTCGCTCCCTGTCCCTTGCCCCCTCGCCCCCTCACCCCCCTGCGCCCCCCGCCCCCCTCCCTGCCCCTCGCCCCCCTCTGAGCCCCGCCCCCCCGGCCCCGCCCCCTCTGACCCGGCCCAGGTAGCGCCAGTCCAGCAGGTCGCTGAGGCGCTCGGTGCGGTTCCTCTGGATGATCCGCTGCCGGCGGCTCTGCTGGCAGAACTGCAGCAGGAAGGAGGTCAGCTGGTTACACGAGTCATCCACACCCCGGTACCGCCGGTCCAGAATGTAGATCCCTGAGAGAGAGAGGGGGGGAGAGGGGGAGGGGGAGAGAGAGAGGGGAAGGGGTAGAGAGGGAGGGGGAGGGAGGGAGAGAGAGAGAGGGAGAGGGAGAGAGGGAGAGGGACAGGGGGGAGAGGGAGAGGGAGAGAAAGGGAGATGTAAGTTTTGTCCTCGTTCTTCTTGCTAATTCTGCTTTCAGAACAAACACACGCTGAACGTGATTGAGGTGGGGGGGGGGGGTAGATATGATTTAGGGAGGAGGCAGCGGTGATCTGACGGGCCTCAGTGAGGAACAGGACAGCTGAGGGACAAACCGTAAGCAGATGGGTCCGCAATGTGCTCCTCCATGAAACAGCCGAAACCGGACAGGTTAGTGGAGATGGAGGGGATACCCATCACCGTACACTCCGCTGAGAGAGAGAGACACAGAGAGAGAGAGAGAGAGAGAGAGGGGGGGAGAGGGGGGAGAGTGAGAGTGGAGGGGGGGGGAGAGAGGGAGACAGTGGGGGAGAGAGAGAGGGAGGAGAAGAGAGGGGGGGAGAGAGGGAGACAGTGGGGGGGAGAGAGGGAGAAGAGAGGAGGGAGAGAGAGGGGAGAAACTGGTAAGGGAGGAACACACACTGACTGATCATATACACACACACACACACACACACACACACAGTCCACACAAACATACACATACAGTATACACACATATAATACACACACACACACACACACACACACACAAACATGCACATTCAGTACACACAGACAGTATACATACATATACAAACAGACACACACAGTCCACACAAACGTACACACATACAGTATACACACGTGCAGAACACACACACACACACACACACACACACACACACACACACACACACAGACTGCAGCATACACACACACACACACACACACACACACACACACACACACTGCGCTGTGTGAAGACTCACCTGGCGTGTAGCCCCAGGGCTCATAGTAGGAGGGGAAGACCCCTAAATGACAGCCCCTCACAAACTCCTCATAGTCCATGGGGAGGAGCGGGGAGGTGGAGGACAGGAACTCCGGGTGGAAGATCACCTGAACAGGAAACAGGAAGTCACTCCAGAAAACAGCCAGCACAGCGAGGAGAACTGGAGTCAGCCTCCATCACTGTCAATAAACAGAGCTCAAAGTACCAAAAATGTCTGATTATTTCAGGGCTTACATTTTCCGCTAAACTTAAAGCTAACTTTAGCCGTAGCTTTACTTTTGGTGAAGCTACACGGCTGTTCCTTGACTTGGTTTTGCAGGGTGCTAGAAGGCTGTGGTTCCCAACCTCAGTCCTGGAGTACCCCTGTGTATGCTGATTTTCGTTCCAACCACAATTGCCATGCCAGAATTTGAACAAGTTGTTCATTTTTCTTAATTAGGTGCTTTTCATGTTTAGAGGGATCATTAACCCACTTAAGCCACATCATGACAAAAATAGCCATGAACAATAAAGTTCCCATGTTCATATTGTGCTTTATTGCAAACAATTACATAGAAGAGGTAACAAACTGTTTGGACCAATTGAAAGACCAAGATTAATCAATAGAACATATAACCTGAACATATAACGGAACATGTTTAATTTCCTGAAATTTATTGACACAATGGAGGTTTGGCTCATTATCATTTGCTTTGTCTTTGAATTCTTCATTATCTTCCAGATGGTTAGTTTTAGTGGCCAGGTGTCCACACTTTTACCAATTAGAAGCCTATTGACTGACCTCAGTCTTTAATTTGATCCGTTAAAAATAATTTACCCTTTAATGTAGTTTTTTGCGATGTAGCACGATAAGCACAGTATGGACATTGGAATTTTATTCTTCATGGAGTGCTCAGCTATTTCTGACATAATGTGGTTGAAGAAGGTAAATGATCCCTCTAAACACGAAGAGCACCTAATTAAGAAAAATGAACAACTTGTTATAAATTCTGGAATTGCATTTGTGGCTGGAACGAAAACCAGCATACACATGGTGTACACTTCAGGATCGAGGTTGGGACCCACTGCTATAAGGCATCGTAAGGCCTGTATTCCAGCAATGTCACCTTGACTCGGCAACTGGGTCACACGGCACTCTGAGGCTTGCACTTCTCCCAGTCACACGACAGGAAGTGCAGCTTTATTTAGCCATGGGTGTTAAATGGCTCGTATTTCAGAGGGTGCTATGAATGCGTTAGCATTGCTGAAGAGGATCACATGGTTGGGATTAGGGATGCGCAATAAAACTGGGGTCAGACTGGTATCGCCTGATAATAGCATAAACAATTTTGAATTAGCACCATTCGCCACGTGCTAAAATTATGCATGATATGATGTGATTTAGGGTTTAATGCAGGTTGTGTTTTGGGGTGTAATGCAGGTTGTGTTTTGGGGTGTTGGGGTGTGATGCAGGTTGTGTTTTGGGGTGTAATGTGGGTTGTGATTTAGGGTTTAATGCAGGTTGTGTTTTGGGGTGTAATGCGTGTTTTTTTGGGGTGTAATGTGGGTTGTGTTTTAGGGTGTAATGCATGTTTTTTTGGGTGTAATGTGGGTTGTGTTTTGGGGTGTAATGCGTGTTGTTTTAGGGTGTAATGTGGGTTGTGTTTTGGGGTGTAATGTGGGTTTGTGTTTTGGGGTGTAATGCGGGTTGTGTTTTAGGGTGTAATGCAGGTTGTGTTTTGGGGTGTAATGCAGGTTGTGTTTTGGGGTGTAATGCAGGTTGTGTTTTGGGGTGTGATGCAGGTTGTGTTTTGGGGTGTGATGCAGGTTGTGTTTTGGGGTGTAATGTGAGTTGTGTTTTGGGGTGTAATGTGAGTTGTGTTTTGGGGTGTTGGGGTGTAATGCAGGTTGTGTTTTAGGGTGTAATGTGGGTTGTGTTTTGGGGTGTAATGTGAGTTGTGTTTTGGGGTGTAATGCAGGTTGTGTTTTAGGGTGTAATGTGGGTTGTGTTTTGGGGTGTAATGCGGGTTGTGTTTTGGGGTGTAATGTGGGTTGGGTTTTGGGGTGTAATGCGTGTTGTTTTAGGGTGTAATGTGGGTTGTGTTTTGGGGTGTAATGTGGGTTGTGTTTTAGGGTGTAATGCGTGTTGTTTTAGGGGTGTAATCCGGTTTGTGTTTTGGGGTGTAATCTGGGTTGTGTGTTGGGGTGTAATGTTTGGGTCGTGACCACACCTTGACCCGGTCCGCTGAGCTATTGAACAGCCCGATTCGGCGGATGCAATTGAGGATGGGGTCAGTGCTGTCCTCCAGCATGTTGTGGGTGCAGATGGGGGGCTGACACTGCCTCTGGCTCCCAAATATGGCCCTCTTCATCATGGTGAAGTCCTCCTTATCCAGCATCTTAGACACATCTGGCAACTGACCCCTGAGAGAGAGAGAGGGAGAGAGTGAGAGAGGAAGAGGGAGAGAGGGAGGGAGAGAGTGTGAGAGAACAGGAGAGAGTGACAGAGTGACAGCGGGAGAGAGAGAGGGAGAGACGGAGAGAGAGAGAGAGAGTGTGAGAGAGAGAATGCAGATAGATGTATATATACTTTATGTACCTCACATAGGCTATACCATTGTATACAATTGCTGTTTGCTCAAATTTTAAGTGATCATTCTCTCAAAATAAATTTTGAAATAATGTTCTGTCAAAACAGCATAAAATGAACTGAAATAAGAGCTTTGAGAGAATTAGCCATGTTAATTACCCAAGCAGCGACTCGTACAGCTTGTGCCCGAACTTCTCTTTCACCGTGTGCGCCGTGTCCCTGTTCGTAGAGAGAGAGAGAGGGAGAGAGAGAGAGAGAGAGAGAGAGAGAGAGAGAGAGAGAGAGAGAGAGAGAGAGAGAGAGAGAGAGAGAGAGAGAGAGAGAGAGAGAGAGAGAGAGGACACGCCGATCACAACGCCGTCCGACCCACACGCTCCTCGTTGCTTCCCTCCTGTCAGAGCTCTCTGCGTGTCAGCCATTTTGGGGGAGGGCTTGAGGTTTCACAGCTTGACGAACTTTGATGAAATGCCGTCGAATTTTCTATCGAAATGTACTGTTACCGTGTCCTTCCTTGCACTTTTCCATAAGACGAGACCTTACAAGGCCCCTGTACCTCTAAACTATGACCTAGGAAAGTTGGTACTTGGTATCTCTTGTACACGGAAAAACATCAGGTATCCTTTACAATCCTGCTGTGTGTCTTTACATAATTCAGTGCTGAACATCTTACTGGATCTACTCATTGAATCTCAGATCTACAGAGTTACCGGTAATAAATAATAAAGCTCACTACTGTAATACTATACGAGATAATCATGTTAGAACAGAACCTCCAAGGTACTAATTCACCAGGATTGGAATTCATTTGGAACACCGTTGTACTTTTTGTACTTTTGAACAAGCCAAAATACATCAAATTAAAGACTATAAACCATTTACTGAAGTTTTTATATTGCTGTTGTCTTTTTTTACTACTTATTTAATCGGCTACTCTCATTTTTTTTTAGCTAGAAGCTCTGCTTAAATGAACAATCAAACCAACTGTAAGTGAAATGTCCTTAGAACACTCATTATTCTTTTTTCAGTCGGCTTTCTGAGCGACACACTTTAATTTCCGTGATTGGCTATCTTTAGCCTTCTTGCAAACTGATTTTAATCCCGCCATTCTCTATATCAAACAGTTGTCCCCCAGGCTCAATGTCCTCAGCAGTGCGAAGATCTGCTTTTTTGTCTGATTTTGAATTGTTTTTTACTGGTCTCACTATGGCTGAGGTTCTAGCGTGATTCTGTTGGCAGAGAGTAGCATTACCAGAGCTGTTTCCTGATGGCCTGTCCCTTCAGTGTTTCCACGTTGAAGTTGTTGGTTCTGGCGGGCATGATGAAGAAGGCTATAACAGTTACCTCACTGTGGTTCACCTGTGAGAGGAAAGGAGGGAGGGAGAGAAGCGTGTGATGGAGAGAGGGAAGAGTAGGTTATTAAGAGAGAGGAACGATTAAGAACAAACCTCCATCATTATCTCCATAGTTAAATGCCACATATGTTTGCACTTCAAATGCATACATGATCACATGATCATAAAGCAAAAGTTTCTAGGAACAGAACAACCACGCAGTAAAACTGAACTGCAGTACAAACACAAACATTCAACAAATCAGATTATGGCACAGACCTGGAGACACGCAAAGATGAACACAGTGCAGACAAAGATTCTCTAACGGTACAATGCAGTACAAACACGAAGCTGTACACTGCAATACAGACAGAGACAAAGTCACACACTACATGGCAGCACAGACAGTGCAGTACAGACAGCATGGCAGTACAGACAGTGCAGTACAGACAGCATGGCAGTACAGACAGTACAGTACAGACAGCATGGCAGTACAGACCCTGAGCAGGTAGTTGAGCCGGGCAAGCGCCTCTAGAAAGATGTCGGCTCCTTTGTTAGAGAACTCGTATCGCCCAGCGATGAAGAGGAACAGACACTTGTCCAGGTTAAAGTCCAGGTGGCTGTGAATGGACAAACACGCAAGCAAACGTGTCAGTGAGCTCCTCCAGCACAGTGTCCCACTACAGGCAAATTACACAGCACGGCCAGAACCTGCACACACACACACAAACACTGCCTGCATCACACAGCGCCCCCGTCTGGTGGCTTCTTATAGAAAAGCTCACACCAGGGCTGCTCTAGGGCCAATGTGCATGAAGGCTTTATCTGGGGCTAGGGCAGGGGTGCACAACTCCGGTCCTGGGGGGCCGGTGTGCATGCTAGTTTCTGTTCCAACCAATTACCGTAGTTTTAGTTTTTTGACAGCTCTATAAACTAGGCTGGTTAACTCCTGGACTTGAGCACAGTAAACTCTTTAGGTTACGCTTGCAGTGTGCAGCTGTAGCTGGTGCTTATGCAGTTTTCAGATCAAGCTATGATCGAGCTAACTGAATAATTAAGAAGAGAAGTTGGCGCAAAATCCTGAAACGGATCGGCCCTTGTTGTGCACCCCTGGGCTAGGGTAACCCAGGGCTGCTCCACAGTGCAAATGGTACACCATAACATCTACACCTTAATGACTACACCATAACATCTACACCTTAATGACTGCACCATAACATCTACGCCTTAATGACTTCACCATAACATCTATACCTTAATGACTTCACCATAACATCTACGCCTTAATGACTTCACCATAACATCTACACCTTAATGACTACACCATAACATCTACGCCTTAATGACTTCACCATAACATCTACACCTTAATGACTGCACCATAATTCCTACACCTTAATGACTACACCTTAACGACTGCACTATAATGTCTACAACGTAATGAGCACACTGTAATTATTGCGCCACAGTGACTACAACGATGTGCTAATTTGCAGCAAAAACGACTCGCACACATGAGGCAAGGGTGCACATTCTAGGAAGAACAACATGCTTCCACAAGACTGAAAAACACCAACGACTGCTTGTTTAAACATCCCGAGAAACCCACGCAAACTCGTGGGTGATCAAAGTTTATTGGCACTGAACGCCGTGATCTGTGCCCCACACACACACACACACACACACACACTCCTCCGCACACACACCCGCTGGTGCGGGAGCGCAGGTTACCCGTAGAAGTGTCCCCGGATGAACTCCTGGATCCGGGCCTTGCTCTGGGCGTGGAGGTTCTGGAACTCGTGCACGGCCGAGAACTTCTTCACGTTCAGCCCGTTGGGGGTCACGATGTCTGCAAGGGGGAGGGCGCAGCATGAGGGAATAGCACTGTGCTGTATGTAAGAGGTTACGACTGTGCTGCACACTGTGCTGTATGCAGGGGTTATGACTGTGTTACACACAGGAATTAAGATTGACAGCTGCCACCAAGACTGAAAAATGGTAGCCAAGCTCCAGCAGGGGGTGCTGGTCTACTTCTAAGCTGCAAAAACCAAAAAAAAGTTTCTTAACAAACACTTTAGCCTTGTATTTAGACTTCAAATCTTATTTCAATTACCTTTTGGGTAAACAAGACAAAAATATTACCAATGAGGTGAGATAGTTTGACTCATTTCAAGATTTGCCCATGGGGTGAAGCAATTTTACTTGTCAAGCAAAAAATAACTTAAAACAAGCTAATGTTTTTCGATTTGAGAGAGAGAAATAAGTTTCTCATTACAAGACTGAAACACTTGTTTATTGTGCAGTGTATGGCTGAGCTGCAGTATATTCTCCCAGCCCCCAGGGATCTGTGACTGGCCGCTGGCAGGCAGGCTGTGCAGAGCTGAAGTGGGAGCAGAACTCATGATGACACGCCTACATGTTCGACAAGAGAACCAAACAGCCCTGCCAAACTCTCACTCCTGCCAAACAAACCATGATAATCCTGTGGGTTGGGAGGAAGTCTCCCTCTACTGGTCAACTCAAGTACTGCATGCTGAGACCAGCTACTGACTCACTCAGCACCTGTATTCAAATCAGCTCCACCTCAGCCACCGGCTCCTCCCCTTCTGAAACCATCAGCCAATCGCAGTTATTGGCTATCATAGGCCAACTCGTAATTCAAATAAATAGGGGTTCATTGGAAGGACAACCAAAGCAGGACCGCCAAAGTAAACAGCAAACATGACATTCCTGCTCATGCTCACGTTCAAACTCACGCTCATGTTTCTTACTCTTCCCTCTCTGTCTGTCTATCTGTCTGTCTGTCTCTGACACCGTCCATCTGTCTGTCTCTCATCCCTTTCTCTCTCTCTCTACCCTCCCCTCCCTCTCTCTGCCCCCCTTTCTCTCTCTCTCCCTCCCCCTCCCCCCCCCCCCTCCCCCCCTCACCCCCTCACCGGGCTTCCTCTTGAGCAGGGCCTCGGCCTCGTGGGCGGTGATCTGGGAGACGGTGGTGAAGACGTGGGCACAGCGGGCGGCTGCTCTCTCCAGGCAGTACCTGTGGTAGATCTGCCGATCGCCCGCCTCCTTGTCCAGGTTAAACTGAGGAGAGAGAGGAGGCACACCCTCATAAATGTACTCACACACACACACACACACACCACTCACACACTCATAAACATACACACACATTCACACACACACTGTCACACAGGCATGGACACACACACAGACACACACTCACATACTCATACATAAACAGTCACACAAATGCAGAAACGCACACACAAACACACACACGCACACACACACACACGCACGCACACACGCTCCTGTACCTCGTCCAGCTTGTTGTAGAAGTCCACGTTTCCGGCACACAGGTAGCGCCCCAGCAGGGTGGCATGGGTGGTGAAGATGGTCGCCACGGGGAGCTGCCTGTGGCGGCACAACACCAGGCCCAACCCCGCCAGCCACTCGTGGAAGTGCGCCAGGACGTGGGGGGGGTCCTCGCACTGCGCTGCGAACTGAGGGGGGTGGGGCGGGGGTACATATCCACTGTCAGATCACTTCTGTGCATTAACACACTGGGAGCACAGTCAGTTACAGCACTGCAGAGGTGGACAATCCAGGGGTCAGACAGTAAAAGTCCTGCCATGTATTTCACCCACCCCTGAACTCAGCCAGCTGATTTAGCTCTACCTCGGCTGAAGAATGGTGCTCATTAGCAAACCCAGGTGACTGGAACAAAATCCTGGGATGGACTTTTACTTTCTGAACCTGGATTGTCCACCTCTGCAGCACTGTATGTGCATTATAGCACAAACTGTTTAGTAAATAGGACGGCAGTGTAGTATAATGGGTAAGGAGCTGGTCTTGCAACCTAAAGGTCACAGGTTAAATTCTTGGGGTAGGACAATGCTGTTGTACCGTTGAGCAAGGTACTTAACCTGCATTGCTTCAGTATATATATAGCTGTATAAATGGATGCAGTGTAAATGCTGTGTATAAAGTTGTGTAAGTCGCTCTGGATAAGAGTGTCTGCTAAATCCCCGTAATGTGATGTGATGTAAATCAGTTGCGTTTCGAGCGCTGCGAGCACGTTCTCCTCGCGGCGTTAGCGGCGGCTAACCTCCCCCAGGAGCCAGGCGGTGAGGAACCCGAAGAGGACGGCGTCGTTGGCCTCGCGGTCGAACCAGGGCACCCCGATCCCGCAGCTCTCCCACAGCTCGCTCTTCCACTTGTCCAGGGACCAGGCGGTGAAGCCCACGTCGATCAGCACCACGTAGGGGCTGCCCTCGATCAGCCAGCGCCCGAAGTACACCTGGGGGGGGGGCAGGGACGGCAGATCAGCAGGGGGGAGCACTGCGCATGCAGGGCACTGACGGCCGGTGGCACCAGAACAAGTTTTGAAGTGGTGGGGTGGGGGGAGGGGGGGGGGCTAGCAAACTGGCAATGTTGCAATGACGTCATGATTGACAACAATGCCCCGCACCTCAGTGCAAATAAAATTATTAGCAAGCCAATTAGTTGTACGGTACATGACAGGTTCACCTTTATCGTTGTTTCTGTGGGATCAAATCCAGGCTCGCTGAGCACTGATTTGCAAGCACATTTGACTGACTAGCTTCACGCTTTGTTTACACGTTGTACAGTAATGCGGACTGTAACCCAGTGGCGTAGCCAGAAATCAATATTTGGGTTGGCTGTGAAAAAATTGGTTAGGCCAAGAACTGAAGCACATAGCAAACCTACAGCATAGACTACACACACGCTGCCAAGGTCCTCATGGACATGGACGTTATTCAACAAAATGTATGTGAAACTCAAAATATAAAATATAAAATTCTGCTGAACATTTCTATTTATGGTGATATGAAGCCTAACCTCATGTCAGCTAACTAATGAACTGCGTAGAGCTTAGTGAACTAGCTTGCGGTTTGGTCAAGCCACCGCAACGAGCCGATTCAGCCCATCAAAGATATCGCTTGCTAGCCTCGGCAAAGAGCCGAGGCTAGCAAGCCTTTTTTTCTTCTAAATTTCTCATCCTGTTCAAACTTAGATTTTTCGATTTCCAGTTTCATCGCGTGTGCATTTTTCTGCATCCTTCACCCAATGAACGATGGAACAGTGCATAAAAGGGGGTAACTTTAATTTGAATATTGGGGGAGGGGGTTGAAATGCATAGACTTCAAGAAGTACAACCCTCTCTGGGGGTCCTGGGGCATGCACACGCAGAATAATTGTTTTTAAAAGAACAGCTGTGAAATGATCATTTCTGGTTAATTATAAGGGGGAAATACTACAGATTACTGATCGGTAAGCCTGGGTCACGGAAAATATTGGCTGAGGTCCCAGAGCAGTCAAGGCAAAGTTGTAAAAAATCGAGGAAAACTGAAAAAAGCCAAATAAATCACATTAGATGGAAATGACTGAAATAACGTGCAAACTGTAGCAACAGTAAAAAGTGCCTGGCGTTTCTAAAAAAAATTATGGGCAGCTGCCCGCTATATGAACAGCCTACGAGGGAAATACACAGATAGGCTGGTGCATTTATCCGCTTAATTTGGTCCATCATGGAAAGAAAGAGAATGCTTTCCTCCTTTAACGGAACGCTGCTAGAGACAGAGCATGCTCAGATCGCACGACTAAAATGGTTTTATTTCTTCAAAGTTTGCTTTGGTACAATATATTGTGAGGGTCACTGATCGTAGAAAATTGAGAGTCTACATTATGTAAAAGTATATCTGACGTGCAAGCAGAATTTAGAAAAAAAATTATGGTGTGGAAGCTCTGAATCAGGTACAATCCAGTATTAACTTACCTTCATAAAGGAAAAGCAAAAAAAAAAAAAAAAAAAGGAATTAGGAACATGTGTTGAACTATTAGAAAGTGATTATTTATTGTTAGAAATCACGAACTCACACAAAGTTGGCTCTCTGTTTAACTAAAAATAAGATAGGGAAAGGCCGTTGAATTTAAAACCACCAGAAGATAGAGGGAGGGAAAGGAACAGTGAAAGAGGGGAAAGAGAGAGGGCATGAAAGAAGGAGAAAGCAGGAGTGAGAGGGGGAGAGAGGGAGGCAGAGAGAGTGAGAGAAAGAGAAGGAGAGAGCAGGAGAGGAAGAGGGAGAGGCAGTTAAGCAGGCATTAAACCCAGCCTCCACCATCAATAGTACAGGAATGAAAGAGAAGAGGTAAAAAGGTAAGATAATACAACAAAGGAACCGCAGCAAAACAAAATAAAGCACTGTTTATCTTCACTGAACTCTTACTCAACTTTAACCCCTCTCCACTCCCCAGAAGTCATATAAATACTTCACGTAGCAGGGACCGAACATGCGGACCCTGATTGGACGTTGCCAAGTAACGGCACCGAATGCGCCAGGATTCATTCGTGGAGAGGGCCAGCTTACCTAAAGCTTGCCAAAGTGATTTCCCCCCCCCCCCCCCCCCAAATTCATTTTTGGAAACAAAAGTTTAGCTGGGCTGTTAGCAACAAGGGAGAAGAGAGGAAGTACTGGAGCGGAAAAGCTCATAGGACACACAGAAATGACTCGGGGAAATTAGGAAAAGAAATAAACAGCACCCCCCACACACACACGCACTTGAATATGCAACTCAGCGCAGTTTCAAAGCTCCTCACAGACAACCAATCACTCAAAGCACTACAGGAATTATGGGCCGAGGCTTCGAGAGCAAGCCTGGGGCGACGGCGGCGAGGAAGACCTCCCTCGCTCTTCCGTAAACGGCGCGATGACGTCAGCGCATTCCGTCGGTCCCTGAGCTCGTGCGCCGAGCGTGCCCATCTCAATAAAGCTATCCGAGTTTGAATTTGAGCGAGGTGTACGTGCCATCGGACAGAGAGAGGCCCTGGGTGTGATTACAGAGAGAGAGAGAGAGAGAGAGAGAGAGAGAGAGGGAGAGAGAGGGAGAGAGAGGGAGAGAGAGAGAGAGAGAGAGAGGGAGAGAGGGAGAGAGAGAGGGAGAGGGGGAGAGAGAGAGAGAGAGAGAGAGAGAAAGGGAGAGAGAGAGAGAGGGAGAGAGAGAGAGAAAGAAGGGGAGAAAGAGAGAGAGAGAGAGAGAGAGAGAGAGAGAGAGAGAGAGAGAAAGAGGGGGAGAGAGGGAGAGAGAGAGAGAGAGAGAGAGAGAGGGAGAGAGAGAGAGAGAGAGAGAGAGAGAGAGAAAGAGAGAGGGAGAGGGAGGGGGAGAGAGAGAGAGAGAGAGAGAGAGAGAGAGAGAGAGAGAGAGAGAGAGGGAGAGAGAGAGAGAGAGAGAAAGAGAGCCCCAGATATCAGCACGGAGCCCAGAAATAGACGTGGTGCGAGCGGCGGTTGTGTGTGTGTGTGTCACTGATACAACCGCTAACCTTTAAAGCGCACATACCAGCTGGGTGACCGGCTTCTGGGAAAAACAGACCGGGGTACAAAGAGCAGCGGGCAAGGGGGAGGAGGGAGAGGGGCGGGGTGCAGGGGGGCGTGGCCAGAGCCAGTGGGACGGGGGGCTTAAATTCCACAGCAGCCAGAGAGGAAAAGAGCAAGACGGATCTGTGGATGACCTCTGGAGGTCATTCGAGGGCCTGTGTGTGTGTGTGTGTGTGTGTGTGTGTGTGTGCGAGGTGTGTGTGTGAGCGAGTGCATACGTGTGTGTGTGGTGTGCATGTGTGTGAATGTGTGTGCATGTGTGTGCATATGTGTGTGTGTGTGTGTGTGTGTGTGTGTGAGCGAGTGTGTGTGTGCATGTGCATGTGTGTGTGTCTACATGCAATAATTTGTGTGGGTGTGTGTGTGTGTGTGTGTGTGTGCGGGGTGTGTGTGTGAGCGAGTGCATGCGTGTGTGTATGTGTGTGTCTACATGCAATAATTTGTGTGTGTGTGTGTGTGCATACATGTATGTGTGTGCGCGTGTGTGTGCGTGTGTGTCTGCATGCAATAATTTGTGTGTGTGTGTGCGCATACATGTATGTGTGTGCGTGTGTGTGCGTGCGTGCGCTGACCTTGCACCCGCTGCTGTTCATCTTGTCGATGGTTCTCTTCAGGGCGGGGTTCGTGGGCTCGATCAGCTCCACCTGCGTCCGGACGTTGCTCTCCGTGTAGGGCCCCACCAGGAAGTAGTTCTCCCCCCACTCCTCGGCGGTCAGCCGCGCTTTGGTCTGGATCACAGTGTAGATCCCGCCCACTGAGGGAGGGGTCAGGGGAAAGAGGGGTCACTCACAGGGTCATCAGCACTTTTCAGACCAGCAACTGTTGAAACTGTTGTTATTGGATTCAATTTTACGTGAATAGCCGCATTGGCAATGCTATGTCAAAGCACCCTCATTTACAGCAGGTATATCGGAACTGGAATGTGAGAGAGAAAAAAATCTTTTTTTTTTTTTTTTTTTTTTAATTAATTTTTGTAGTTTTCTTAATTATTGTTAAATTATATTTTCACTGTTTCACCAAATTTACACTTGACATTACACCTGCTAACATACACAAATACCACTCACACAGACATATTTGTACTCTGTTCATATCTTTATTGTTTGTAGTAGCTACGCTTTGGCAATATGTATATATATGTACGTCATGCCAATAAAGCTTATTTGCATTTGAATTTGAGAGAGAGAGAGAAAGAGAGATGGCAATATTGTTGCTGGATGTGTCCTTGGGGGGCGGAACGGAAAGAGGGCGAGGGGTGGGGGGGTGGGGGGGTCAGGGGTCAGGTACCTTTATTCGCCACCTCCCAGGCGATCTCGAACAGCACGCCATCCTCCAAGTCAAACTCCTCGTCCCACTCCTCCAGCCCCGACAACGAGGTCACCGAGAGGCTGCGAGCCAGAGGCATGCTGGGAGAGAGAGATCACATGGACGGGATCAGCGCGTCGCCGCTCGCGTTCGTCGGCCCTGGAGCGAGCGGACCTCTCCAACCCCCACCCTCTGCTCGGTCAAACCCCCGCCCTCACACAACCTGGAGGCCACACCCTCCTGATCTGCATATTAACATTCCTTTCTTCAGAGAGGTCAAACTCAGAAGGTGGATTAAGTGTGCCTCATTTTTCAGATTATCAATGGGCAGCAAATATATGTCAGTTTCCTTATTGGATAACCACATTTGCAGTCCAAGAAGGCCCGACTTGGTCTATCATGGAGCTGTAGTTCAGCCTCCCAACTTCTATATGACTACTGACCTTTCCACGACCTTTGACCCCCATTGCAACCCCAAAGGTAGTGGAGAGGTCAGCAGACATATAGGAGAAGTCGGGATTCTGGACTGCAGCTCCATGATTGATTAAGTCGGGCCTTCATAGCCTTTGGGCAAATCCTAGCGTAAAGAACTCCCTCAAATCTGGAATCAGTTTAGGAAGAACTTCAGTTTTCGTCAAGCAAATGCCTTTTCTCCATTGACATTTCACCGTCATTTCTTACCATCACAAATGGACTCAGCATTTAAGTTGTGGCACAGAAATGGCCTTGTTTTTTTCGAAGACCTGTCCACTGACAATAAGTTTGCTACGTTTGACTACACATGTGAAGAGAATAACATCCCCGGGTCACACTTGAATTCATGCAAGTTCAGAGTTCCATTCTTCCCACGGACTCCCCCAGTACATCCGGTACATAATGTTCTGGATCTCAACCCTAATGAAAGGGGCTCGATTTCTCCAGTCTATGCCGTGATTCAGCAGGCTAAACCCCCGCCGGGCCAGCACTAAAAAAGCTGGGGAGCTGGTGATTGGGAAGGAAACATCGGGGCATGTACGGGCAGGCAGCCTAACACACATCCGGACCTCACCTCTCTGTACAAGGTACAGACTACCGCAGTTCAAAGTTCAATTAAATTTTATTTATATAGCGTACTTCACAGCAATTGTCACAATACGCTTCACAGACATCCCTGGCCTAGACCCCCACAGGAGCAAGCCTACAGAAACAGTGGCAAGGAAAAACTCCCTGTGGCAGATGGGAAGAAACCTCGGAAGCAACCAGGCTCAAGGGGGGATCCCATCCTCCTCTGGTCGGCTCAAGTTGCATTTCTACTTGAGAAGAATCTAATCATACTTTATTTCAAATAAATGTGTATTAATGTAGGCTACCACCCTACGTGGTTAAAAGCTCGGGAGTAGCAGCTATCCTAGTGTCTTGCTATGGTATGCGCAAAGCCCTAGGCCTAGTCCCAGCACTAGAAACCCTGACTGAACGAATATCGATTAATCACGGTCTTCAGTCAAAACCATGCTTACTTGAATGAGGTTTGTTACTCCTGGGCTAGCTAAAGTCTGCACACCCGGTGACCTTTCTCAGAAAAGACTGGGTATCCCTGGACCGATATGCCGTAGACACACCAGCTAACAGGAAACAGCCGGATATTTACACTGACTGCCCGGATACGGATCCATTAACACTGACACCATCAATAACACCGTCAATACATTACTGCAGCAGGACCCTTCAGAGTGGAGGGGGAGAGAGAGAAAGAGAGAGAAAGAGACAGACAGGAAGGGAGGGAGAGAGAGAGGGGGAGGGATGAAGAGAGAGAGACTGAGACAGTGAGAGAGAGATTTTTTCCTCCTTATTAGGAGAACACAAAAAATGCATCAGATTAGTGGCAAATTACATCACAGCTTGCCATAAACAGAGGGACAACCAGTGAGCCTATTTGGGTAAGCCTATATGCCTGTAAACTGTATGTCCACGTATATGTTCATGTGTTCAATGGTGTATGTCCTTTATATGTTCTTTTCTGTGCTTTGGAAATATAAGTTGCATCTTGTCATGCCAATAAAGCATTTTTGAATTGAAAATTGAATTGAAATTGAGAGAGAACAGACTACACACCATGGCCGATTACCTGACCATGGTGACAGATAGTAAGCAGAGAAAAACCTTCACAATGTACTGACTCAATGAGCACAGCCTGGGCATCACACAGGCCGAAACAGGCAGACCCGGCTGCCCAGAGAGGACAGACTGTGCTCACACTGCAGTCAGGGAGTGGTGGAGACAGAGCTGCACTTCCTAACAATGTGTGGAACTTACCAGGACAAAAGAGAGAATTTCTACTCCAAATTAATAAAAACATGCCCGGAATTTGAAACTGTAAATGACCACCAAAAGCTACCCCAATGATTAGGAGAACAGAAAATGTATTGGACTAGCTGCAAATTACGTAACAGCTTACCATAAACAGAGGGACACCCAGTGAGCATATTAGGATAGGCTCATACTTGTCTGTACACCGTTTGTCTAGATTTATGTCGATGCGTTCCTTTGTATATGTTCACTTTTGTGCTTTGGCAATATAAGAAATATCGTGCCATGCCAATAAAGCATTTTGAAATTGAGAGAGAGAGAGAGAGAGAGAGGGAGAGAAGGAGGATGGGAGAGAGGGAGAGAGGAGGAAAGAGAAAAACAGTGAGAGAGAGAGAGCACAGCAAAGGTCAGCAGCACCAGCCAGCTCCCTGCCCCCACTGAACCGTTACTGAAAGGTACCTTATGTGACCCAGACATGGGACCCCAGACGGCATGGCTCTAGGTATGGGGAGGGGAGGGGGAGGGGGGGGGGGGTGGCTCACCTACAAATGTGCAAATATGCGGCCTCATCAGACGGCTGCCAACAGCCATACATCAGAAAGAAGAGCGGCTACACCGCACCACCTCAAAGGACAGCGCTGTATTACTCCGCAACGACTGAACCATCTCGAAGAACAGCTCTACATTCCTCCACAGCCACCATACTGTCCCAAAGGGCAGCACTAGATTCTTCCATACTGGCCATACTGTGAAAAAGGGCAGCACTAGATTCTTCCACAGTGGCCATACTGTCTCAAGGGCAGCACCAGATTCTTCCACACTGGCCACACTGTCCCAAGGGCAGCACTAGATTCTTCCACACTGGCCATAGTGTAAAAAGGGCAGCACTAGATTCTTCCACAGTGGCCATACTGTCCCAAAGGACAGCACTAGATTCTTCCATACTGGCCATACTGTGAAAAAGGGCACCACTAGATTCTTCCGGACTGGCCATACTGTTCAAAGGGCAGAGCTACATTCCACACAGGGCAGAACTCCACAGACAGCCAACCACACTAAAGTGAATAAATGCCCGAATATCCCTGCTGATAAGGGCATCCACCAATCAAACCTGCAACATCTATAAAAAGAACACACCGTGACCTTCGACCTTGTTGACAGCGCTAGGCATCGTCGCTAGTTCAAAACCGTGTTGCAGATTTTTTGTTCTGCTTTTTTTCCCTTTATACAAGTAAACAATGTAAAGGTGTAAATTTAAAGGACGAGACAGGCCAATTCCTGGCCCTGTCATCGCAGACAATCACAGCCATCACCTGCTGCGAATAGCCTTCAGCTTTAAACTGATAAAATGAGACAACCAAAACACTATTCCGTGACCGAGCAATCCTCGATATTAACTTTCAGAATTTAGCTATGTGATCATAGATGATAAGTTCTGTTGAACAAATGTCTGTTTATTCAACAGCAGTGTCACAAATTAAGTATGGGTAAACGCGGGTAAAACAAAGCCAATGTTTAACTCAGGGGGTGTCAAACTCCAGGCCTGGGTGGGTGGGGGGGGGGGGCACAGCGTCTGTAGGTATTTATGTTTCCTTTCAATCAACAGCCAACCAAGGCCTTGAGAACAAGGCGTGTGGACTCTTCAGCCAATCAAAGGCTTAAATTAATCACTTGTGCTGAAACATGCCAAAACCAGCAGATACTGTGGCCCTCCAGGACTGGAATTTGACACCCCTGATCTAACTGCAAGAAAAAAAAAATGTCCAATGGTGCAAAATGTCCATTTTAACAGCGATTCACTTTATGCTCATCTGTTAAGAGCTGAGAGGTGGACAGGATACTGGACAGGTGGCCAGAACAGCACTTAATGAGTAACTGGCCCATTTCAATCAAAATAACTCTGATATCATAATGGATTCTGGAACTGCGTCCCCCACCGGAACACACTTTTCAATTTCTTGCTGAATGCTATGCAGTCAACACCAGACCTAGGTCAAATACGTATTAGTTTTGGATTCAAATACTTTTCTGTGCTCTATTGATCTTGCCTGATAACAATTGAGCCTGCCAATATGACCAGAAGGCGGGGTTTGCACTTTTTGAGAGTATTTCATCGGTTCCAATACACCAGACAAGATCAATAAAGCATAGAAAAGTATTTGCATCCAAAAAAAAAAAATGTATTTGACCCAGGTCTGGTCAACACTACAGGTAGACTGAACCTGAGCCTTGATCTTTGCATTAGTAAGAGCGGCGAGCCTATATAGAGTTTGGAAGATCACAGAAGGCTACACTACAATGAAGGTTGACTAAATAATCTTAAGTATATACTGTGCATTAACACACAGAGAGGAAACTGTGGATAAGAGGAGGGAGGAGAGAGTGTGACAGAAGGCCTGTTGCTCACAGACGGGCTGAGTGTTGGGTTGGGCAGGAGCTGCTGAAAAATGGCCGATTGCTCAAGAGCAAAGCTCTGTCCCAATTCCCAGAAGACCCACCCCCCATTTCACCAATCTGAAGTAACTACTGACAGAGCAGGTCAGGTTCCTGCTGTACGGTCTTCACCTGTCCAGGCTTCACAGACCAGGCAAACGACGGGACTTGAGAACTTTCAGGACTTGCGGAGACTAGCATGCGGACAGAGAAGGAGGAAGTTAACCCCGCCCACTTCCAGAGAAATTTAGACATCTACATTTATTTTTTTGTATGATTTTATTTTTGTTTCAAGAACATGACATCCTATACATTTATCACACACAAAACATCCTAACATAAATACAAAACATCCATACATACCAAACATTACTAGACTTACATCAAAACATACAAATCCACATAATTGCTCAGTCCTACTTATCTACTATATTTCCAAATCATACCCCCTATTCATTTTAACAACTTAGCTATCCATTACCGTTTCACACAGCCTCTTTTGCAAATTGACAAATTATCGGTTTCATTTTTATCAGTCCTCCAAGAAAGAAAAAAAAAAAGACATCTACATTTAGCAGACTCTTGTATCCTGAGGGACTTACACAGCAAACATTATTTTACATTCGATCCATGTATAAATTCAAATTAAACAGTACATATTTCTTTCACTGGAGCAGTTCAGGAAACTATGGAGTTACAAGTCCAGTTCTCGCACCATTATTCCACATTGAGACACAGAATATTCTCAGAGATATCCTATTGTGTTCGTAGACGCGGGATATTCTCAAATATATGCCAACTCAACAGTCACTCACACATGAATGCACAATTACTAATGTACGCCGTTGCGAAACAGCCGGCTCGGTGAGAAGTGGTCGGGACTATACGCTGCAATGCGATTTACGACACTGCCCAGGGCAAGTTAAGACACCAGGACGAGAAATTAACGTTTCACATTCAGGAAGGACAAGGCCTTCAACCAGCGCCGACTGAAAGTGCACTCTGTGATGACACGACTCGCGGGGCTTCAAATCTATAAAAAGTAACTTTCCCCAAAGAACCACCGCTACTCTTGCTTGTGAATGTACACTATAATGGACGTCCTCAGCGTTTTAATGTTCCCATGAATAAAATATTAAGTGGTGGTATTAGCAATATGCTATGAAGATAATATACCTCTTAAAGACCTGCAGTGGTTACTGTACTGCAGACAGGAGGGTCGGTTAAGTATGCGCAATGTGGTAACTACACATTATTTAAACCAAGGGTTTTCAAACTCCACTCTGGGAACCCACTGTGTATACTGGTTGCTATCCCTATAACCTCTGAATAGAAATAAGCTGTTATTCTTCTTAATACACTTATTGTCCACTGAAGGAGGACTTACCCCCTTTATGTCATATAATGTCAAAAATAGCTAAGCATGCCGTTACATCCCAGGCCTTTCAATCAGATTACTGATGTTTTCATTTATTACGTAATGTGCTGCATGACAAACGGTCCATTTAGAAAAATGTCACATTATTTAAATAGATTAAATTGTTGACTGACAGGTGCTTGAGATCATCTGAATCCCGTGTGCTCAACGAATGGCGAAAAATAGAGTTAAATTATACAATAAATGGCAATGAGTCGCGCCTGTACTATGTTGAAATATGTGAAAACACAAAATAATTGTGCTACAAGTTGAACACGTGTTTTCAACAACCTCAACGGATCAAGATATTTGGCCGTGACAAAAAAAAAGCCTGTACGGTTTGAAAACCTTTTATTTAGATGTGACAGGCATCTTGCCTATCCGTGACGTTTTGCACGTAGACTGTTTAGTCTCGAAAGAATCGACTGAAATACTTTCTGTTCGCGCATCCAGGAACTAGAATCACTTCGAAAAACACATCCCATCACAAACACTCAGTAGGCACTTGTGAACCCAAATACGTACGCTCAGACGCACAAACGGATGACTTTACGCCACCAAAAAATAAACAAATGCATAAAAAGAAATGACGCTATTATTAAACTCGTAGGCATATGCTAACACGTTATATATCGCTAAATTAAACTTGATCTTCTCAGTTAATTTTACTCACAGAAGTCAGCTAAATCAGAACAGCGAATGCTACTTCCCATGGACGTTTAAACATTAACACGCAGGTATGCTCCCTATATTATGAATATCACAAATAAAACACGTTACAGTACGAAGAAACATAGAATAAATAACCATAATACTCACGTTGCGGTGCTGTTGCACTCCGGAGAGTAATGTGGAACCGCTAAGTAGACATCTGTTGAAGTCAATCAAAAATCGTATTCGTATCATGACTTGAGGAAAGAGTGGAGGCGGAACCCTGTTAAAGTTTTTTCGTCGCCCATTGGCTTATCACATCGTATATTAAATGTAAAGGAAAACTTCTGAGAAGGAGAGACGGTCATGACGATTTTGGCCCCGCCTTATTATTACTATTAATGAGACAGTGTGTTGCGTCCATGGACTGCGGTTGTGCCAAAACCACGATTCTGACCACAGAACGTGGTTCTGACATAATC
The DNA here is from genome assembly GCA_039654925.1 of Anguilla pacifica. NCBI lineage: Eukaryota > Metazoa > Chordata > Actinopteri > Anguilliformes > Anguillidae > Anguilla > Anguilla pacifica. The sequence continues at coordinate 12,419,275 of CM077300.1, read as the reverse complement.
CAACAGCTCAGTTTTACTGGAAGAGCAAAAATGGGGGCGTTTCCCTGCAGCTTGATCAAGACATATATTGGTTCAGCAGGCGACCAAACACCGGCGGCGATTGGCTGAATTTCAGCGTCTATTAAAGCTTGGGTTGCTAGTTTGCGAACCGAACAGCTAAAGTGTAAAGTTAGAAGAAAAGGGCAAGCAGTTATTTTTAATAACTGTTGGAGGTCAGGAAGGACTCGAGCGGAAAATACGACGTGACTACATGTGTAATATTAAGAGGTCTTGGCACACTCTTGCTCAGGGTGCGCGTGCGAGAGAGAGTTTATGTATCTGTGCTGATTTTCGTTTTTCGTGCACCCTAGTTAAACTGTGGGTCATAGGAGGTATTGCGGTGGGTTGCGAAATGCGTGTCTGGAAAATTATTTGCAGTACATGCGTATATATTTACACGTTCAATATACATTCATCCATACAACAGTCAATTAAAATAGTTACCCGCAAAGCATAGCCTAGGCTATAGTAAATCATATAGTATGCACATGCAGCAAACAAAAATTTAGACACTTCACAGAAAAAAATAATACAGAATTAACAGTTGATGAATAACAATATATTACCACGAATATAATTCTCCAATTGAACCTAACAAATAGACTGAACTTTTAACTTTAAAAGGGACGAGTACACTGTTAAAACAAATCTTCAGAGTTTTGTATGCATATATGTATAGAGAAAAGCATTTTATGTCACCCCAAAAATTTAGAATCAGTTAAAACATTTTTATGTGAAGATCACAAAGTTAATATACATTCCACATTACTCGTAAGAAAGTAAAGAATGTTCTGATAGAGTTGTTAAAATAGGTTAATTACAAGGTAAACATGTTGATGATAATGGAATATTTAAACATATATATTTTCATTTGTAGGCCTACTGGTGCTCACCTTCTTCCTAGGGTCATAATTACTTCCATAAACACCTTATCCTTGTTTTCCTGATCAATGGTTGTCATTTCCTGTGACTCAACTGTTGGAGGAAGATTCCAAAGATGTTTTCACTGATGATGTATTATCCAAACACAGTAATTATAAATGTAATTTATGCAAGCATTTTGAAGCACAAACTGAGTTAACTTACATAAAGTCAACGAAATATGGTTACGGTTTTGGTATTTTTAAAGGGGTTTGTAGTAGTTTAATAAATTACAAGTTGATTAAAAATGTATTCAGTACGATTCATGTGTTCAGTGTTCATTTTATTTGTGTTCACAATTGAAATGTAGGCGGCCAGTGTATACTTGCGACCATTTCAAAAGATTATGCAATTCTGTGTTGTGTTTTTAGTCGTGCGCCATCATTCATTTCAACAAGCATGGTCGTTTTCCGTTTTATCGTGCCTTTAGTCCATGGTTTTTAACGTGAGAGCAGATCAGAGACTGTAAAAAAAAAAGCAGATGCTCCTGTGATGTGATCCTAGAGTGCCACTACAAAAATGGCCGCTGAACTCTACTTAAATAAAGTCGCATTTCCGCCTTTCTTCAACCAATCGTCTCCATCAGCCAGCTCCAGCTGTCAAGCCGGTTTTTGAAGAGAACAATAAAACAGAACGATGATCATATGGACGTTATCAAACACAACGAGTTGGAGGGAAATTGTGCTCTGACAGTTTGGAGAAAAGGGAGGGAATTTAATAAAGGCAAGCCTTTCCGTTTTATACGACAGGTATTTGTTGTGAAGAGCCTAGACTGTGACTAGATAGCTAGGAAATTGATTATTGAAGTATCATAATTGATTAGGCTTGTTCGATTGACTGCTAGCAAATAGTTACACGCGATTGTAAGGTTAACTGTTTTGCTATCAACCTGTCATACCACCGTAGTCAAACGAATGATACTATATATTTCTCACAAATTTCAAACAAGCGATCTAGATCCTAGGTACTTTACCAGTTACACAGGTTGGAAACAAAAGCGAAAGCAAATTACCTAACTTGTTGCATCACCTAACTTTGGCTTTATGGTTTATTTTGATGTCGTTTCATGCAATAAATCGCCAACAGCCTTGTATCGTGCCTACGGAGTTTCCGCGAAGTTATCCTCCTATAATTTAGTCAGTATTTTCACCCATTACGCTTCAAGTACACAACATACAGAGTAAAGATTAAATAGTAAATTCGTCGACTTATTTTAGGCAATTTCAGTGGAAATGTGTATTTTGGGTGGTTTATTTTGGTGCAAGTAATTTGCTCGCTGAACTTCCTTTGAAGTCAGATTGATTGTTAACTTTGTCTTTATAACTGTGTTTTATGTCAAGTCCCCCTTGTGAAAGAGATTTTAATTAACATTTGGTTTTATTGCTGGCAAAATAAATAATTCGCTGGCTTCCCTGTGTTCGTAGCAGCCGTAGCCTATCCTGGGTGATGGAGGCAAAGAAACGGAGAGGTCGCCAACCAATGGGAGAGCCCTCCCAGGCCAAGCGAGGCAGAGTGGGCGGGGAGAGGGAAGACAGCCCCTCCCTCTTTGAGGAGGAGTTGGCGGTGCCGGACGACACCGAGATTGAGGCGGAGTCACGGGAGGGGCAACCCGGGCACGATGTCATCCCCATTGGTAACATTACATTACAGCCATTAAGCGGACGCTCTTATCCAGAGCGACTTACAATTTTTTTACATAGCATTTACATAGTATCCAATTGTTCAGCTGGATATATACTGAAGCAGTGCAGGTTAAGTACCTTGCTCAAGGGTACAACAACAGTGTTCAACCAGCGAGTCCAGCTCCTTACCCATTATACTACACTGGTAATTTGGTGACTTTTTGAGAGGCGAGATTGCAGTGTGACTGGAGGGTTTGTACAGGGCGTGTCTCTCTGTCTCCTGCAGGGGAGCTCTTCTCTGCTGATTTAAACCCCCTGTGGCGACGCCCACCCGCTCCTCCCCTCCACCCCCAGACTGACCAGCTCACCTTCCAGCAGATAGACCTGGACTACTACTTGGGTAACTGGCAACCCAAGTTCTGTTCATATTGTGCAAGTCTACAAACCATACTCCGCCCCCTCCTGTCTCACTGACCTATCACTGCTCACCCCACTCCTTTCCTCCCCCTCCCAGGGTCCCCGGTGGCCGGAATGCCTGGGCAGTCTCAGGGCACTGTCCCCATCGTCAGGATGTTTGGCGTGACGGACGGCGGTAACTCTGTGTGCTGTCACGTCCATGGCTTCGCTCCCTATTTCTACGTTCCTGCTCCCCCTGGTGAGTCCTGTAGCCTCTCTCTCTCTCTCTCTCTCTCTCTCTCTCTCTCTCTCTGTCTCAAGGGAATTCTGGATCAAATCTTTATGTTCAGCGTCACTGGAACAGCACTTAGCCTCTGTGTTAAACTGCACCAACGGTTGCAGTTGCCTTGTTAATATGCGGAACCGTGGAAATGAGTGAGTTGTCAATGGTGAGTTTGTGCCTGATGGATGTGTGACAGGAGAAGTCTTCAAGAGACGGATGACCAAATGTGTAAAACCCCATCCTTTATCTGTCTACATACCTGTTGGTCTGTCCGTCTGTCTGTGCTCCACTGCTGAAGACAGACATGGCTCTCCCTCCACTCCTCAGGGTTCTCTTGCTCTCACCTGAGTGACTTCCAGAAGGCACTGAACTCTGCTTTGCTGACGGACATGCGCTCGAATAAGGACAACCTGACTGAAACTGTACTGGCTGTGGACATCACACGCAAAGAGAGTGGGTCCCCCGTTGCCATTACAACCGCTCTTTTCACTCTAGGCCAGTGGCTCTGTGCACTGTAGTTGTAGTCCATCTTGGCACTGTTCACTATGTTCTGGGCACTGCATTTGTAGTTAACGTTGCCGCTCTTGCTGTTAGCCATGTTCTTTGCACTGGAGTTGTAGTCCATCTTCACACTGTCTTCGTTGTATTCTGGACACTGTATTTGTAGTTCATGTTGCTGCTCTTGCTGTTCTCCATGCTCTTTGCACTAGAATTGTAGTCCATCTTGACACTTCACTGTTCTGGGCACTGTATTTGTAGTTTATGTTGCCCCTCTTGCTCTTAGCTATGCTCTTTTCACTGGAGTTGTAGTCCATGTTTACATTGTATCTTGTCTCATGTGATATGCCCACACTGTGTCTTTCTCTCTCTCTCTTTCTCTCCCTCTCTGCCAGATATGTATGGCTTTTGTGGAATACGGCCTCAGGACTTCCTGCGCATCACCGTGGCGATGCCACGCCTGATCGCCCCGGCCAAACGACTTTTGGAGCAGGGCTTCAAATTCGGTCCCTTCCCTGCCCAGAACTACGCCGCTTTCGAGGCCAACATAGACTTTGAGATCAGGTACCGAGCTGTCTGACAGAGCATTGGCGGACGCTAACACTAGCAGCGCTAACAGGGTTTTCGCTAACATCGGTCTTGGTCTTATGAACACGTCGGCATGCTCAAACCCCTAGACTCGGTCTATCATTCTGCCCTCAGATTTATTACTGGTGATAGCTATGGCACTCACCATTGTATCCTGTATGATAAGGAGAGTTGGTCTTCTCTGGCAGAGAGGCGTAATAAACATTGGTATCTGTATATCTGTAAGGCTATTGTCGGAAAGCTACCACCTTATATTGCTATGATGCTGGATTGGAACTTTGGACCCTAATCTAACTCGCTCAAATGACTGGCTTATGCTTAAGGTCCCCCGAGCACGGTCTGAATTTGGAAAGTCAGCTTCTTATCTTAGTGCCCCAACTTCTTGGAATGATCTTCAACACACGCTAAAATTCTCTACTAACCTATGGAGAATTTAAAACCATGCTCACAAACCTCCCTGCTTCTATATGTAACTGTTTTAGCGGATTTTTTATCTGTGTTTTGTTTGTATTTTATTGTTGTTATTATGTTTCATTGCTGCATAATGTAATCTCGGCATCATTGAAAATGAGGGCCCACCCTCAATGTATTTTCGAGAATTAAATAAAGGTTGAATGAATGAATGAATGAATGAATGCTCTGAAATGGGAGCCAGTGTCATTACAGAATGAAACACACCGTCGCCTCATTAAAAACTGCACACTTGTTAATTATGTATGTAATGTGATTAGCTCATGCACTGAATGCAATTAACAGTGATTGTGTTAGTAAGCATTTAAATGAAGACGTGATTGCGAGACATGGAGGATCCCCTGTGCAGGTACTGCGTTTGCTGTTACAGGTTCATGGTGGACACCGAGGTGGTGGGGTGCTGCTGGATCCAGCTGCCTGCTGGGAGGTACAGTGTGAGAGAGGAAAGAGGCGAGGGGGACACGGACTCAGGCCACCCCACTAAGGTGCTGACGGGCGGCGGCGGGGGCAAGGCTGGGGGTTGGGCGGGGCTGGGCAGCGACAGGGTGGCGGGGCAGGTTGGGGGCAGGGCGGGTCAGGAGCAGGGGTGGGGGCGGGGCAGGATGTGGCAGGTTGGAGGCCGGGCAGAGGCCCGGCAGGGCGGGGGGGGGGGGGGGCAGATTGGGAGCGGGGTGGGGCAGAGGCTTGGAAGGGCAAGGGTGGGGTAAGTTGGGGTGGGACGGGGTGGGGATGGGGGCGGAGTACGAGCAGGTTGGGGGTGGGGCAGGGGCAAGGTGTGGCAGGTTGAGGGCGGGGCAGGGGCAAGGTGTGGCAGGTTGGGGGCGGGGCAGGGGAAAGGTGTGGCAGGTTGGGGGCGGGGCAGGGGAAAGGTGTGGCAGGTTGGGGGGTGATGGCGGAGCGAGGACAGGTTGTGGCAGGTTGGGGGCGGAGCGGGGGAGGAGTCTCAGGCCCTGACACGTGCCTCTGCCCCAGGTGACGCTGTGCCAGTACGAGGTGGATGTGGCGTGGGCGGAGCTTATCAGCCATCCCGCCGAGGGGGAGTGGCAGCGGATCGCCCCGCTCAGGGTGCTGAGCTTCGACATCGAGTGTGCCTGCAGGAAAGGTAGAGTGTGTGTGTGTGTGTGAGAGAGAGTGTGTATGTGTGTGAGAGAGAGAGAGAGAGTGTGTGTGTGTGTGTGTGTGTGTGTGTGAGAGAGAGTGCATGTGTGTGTGTTTGTGTGTGTGTGTGTGTGTTAGCCTATGGATAGTATTGGTTAGCACAGTGTTTGTGCTGTGTCTAAATGTCAGTGCTACTGTTAGCCTTAAATTAGGGTATTCTAGTTTGTGCAGTGCTGGTGTGGTGCAGTGTTAGTGCAGTGTACTGTAGTGTTGGTGCAGTGCTGGTGCAGTGCAGTGTACTGTAGTGTTGGTGTAGTGTTGGTACAGTGCTGGTGTGGTGCAGTGCAGTGTACTGTAGTGTTGGGGCAGTGCTGGTGTGGTGCAGTGCAGTGTACTGTAGTGTTGGTGTAGTGTTGGTGCAGTGCTGGTGTGGTGCAGTGCAGTGCAGTGTACTGTAGTGTTGGGGCAGTGCTGGTGTGGTGCAGTGCAGTGTACTGTAGTGTTGGGGCAGTGCTGGTGTGGTGCAGTGCAGTGTACTGTAGTGTTGGGGCAGTGCTGGTGTGGTGCAGTGCAGTGTACTGTAGTGTTGGTGTAGTGTTGGGGCAGTGCTGGTGTGGTGCAGTGCAGTGCAGTGTACTGTAGTGTTGGGGCAGTGTTGGGGCAGTGCTGGTGTGGTGCAGTGCAGTGTACTGTAGTGTTGGGGCAGTGCTGGTGTGGTGCAGTGCAGTGTACTGTAGTGTTGGGGCAGTGCTGGTGTGGTGCAGTGCAGTGTACTGTAGTGTTGGGGCAGTGCTGGTGTGGTGCAGTGCAGTGTACTGTAGTGTTGGGGCAGTGCTGGTGTGGTGCAGTGCAGTGTACTGTAGTGTTGGGGCAGTGTTGGGGCAGTGCTGGTGTGGTGCAGTGCAGTGTACTGTAGTGTTGGGGCAGTGCTGGTGTGGTGCAGTGCAGTGTACTGTAGTGTTGGTGTAGTGTTGGGGCAGTGCTGGTGTGGTGCAGTGCAGTGTACTGTAGTGTTGGGGCAGTGCTGGTGTGGTGCAGTGCAGTGTACTGTAGTGTTGGGGCAGTGCTGGTGTGGTGCAGTGCAGTGTACTGTAGTGTTGGGGCAGTGCTGGTGTGGTGCAGTGCAGTGCAGTGTACTGTAGTGTTGGGGCAGTGTTGGGGCAGTGCTGGTGTGGTGCAGTGCAGTGTACTGTAGTGTTGGTGTAGTGTTGGGGCAGTGCTGGTGTGGTGCAGTGCAGTGTACTGTAGTGTTGGGGCAGTGCTGGTGTGGCGCAGTGCAGTGTACTGTAGTGTTGGTGCAGTGCTGGTGTGGTGCAGTGCAGTGTACTGTAGTGTTGGGGCAGTGCTGGTGTGGTGCAGTGCAGTGTACTGTAGTGTTGGGGCAGTGTTGAGGCAGTGCTGGTGTAGTGCAGTGCAGTGTACTGTAGTGTTGGTGCAGTGCTGGTGTGGTGCAGTGCAGTGTACTGTAGTGTTGGGGCAGTGCTGGTGTGGTGCAGTGCAGTGTACTGTAGTGTTGGGGCAGTGTTGGGGCAGTGCTGGTGTGGTGCAGTGCAGTGTAAGGCAGCTTTAACGCACGCCGCTCCCCTCCCAGGCATTTTTCCGGAGCCCGACACGGACCCGGTGATCCAGATCGCCTCCCTGGTGCAGCGGCAGGGGGAGAAGGAGCCCTTCGTCAGCACCGTCTTCACCCTGCAGTCCTGCGCCTCCATCATCGGCTCACAGGTCCTCTGCTTCTCCCAGGAGGCTCAGCTGCTGCAGGTACGGGAGAGAGGGACGAGGAGGAAGAGGGGGAGGCAGGAGGAGAGGGTGGGGGAGGAGGAGGGAGGTGGAGTAGGATGGGGGTGGAGGAGGAGAGGGAGGGGTGGTGGAGGAGGAGAGGGGGGAGGAGGAGAGGGGAGGAGGGGGCAGAGGGAGGATGAGAGGGAGGGGCGGTGGAGGAGGAGGGGGAGGAGGGAGAGAGACGAGGAGGGGGCAGGGTGGGGGAGGAGGAGGAGGAAGAAAGGGAGAGGGAGGGGGAGGAAGAGGAGAGGGAGAGGTTGGTGGAGGAGAGAAGGCAAAGGGAGAGGAAGCGGGAGAAGGAGAGATGCTGTTAGTCTTGGGATAGAGGTGCTACACGGTAGCCATCACCTCTACATTCACCTCTAACAGTTGATTGGCTCTCTCTCTAGAGCTGGGCGGAGTTTATGAGGACGGTGGATCCTGACATCATCACAGGCTACAATGTCCAGAACTTTGATTTGCCATATCTTCTGAAAAGAGCAGCTGTACTGAAGGTGAGTGTGTGTGTGTGTGTCTATGTGTGTGTGCCCATGTGTGCATGCGTATGTCTGTGGATGTGTACATGTGTGCCTGTGTATGTGTGTGTGCATGTGTGTATGTGTGTGCGTGTGTATGTGTGTGTGATGCCCCCTCTCTCTCTGTCCAGGTGGACCTGTTCCCATACCTGGGCCGGGTTCGGGGGATAAAGTCTGTGCTGAGAGACTCCAACTTCCAGAGCAAGCAGATGGGGAGGAGGGAGAATAAAAGCATCAACACAGAGGGCAGGGTGCAGTTTGACCTGCTACAGGTGAGCAGGACAGAATTATACCTGCTACAGGTGAGCAGGACAGAATTATACCTGCTACAGGTGAGCAGGACAGAATTATACCTGCTACAGGTGAGCAGGACAGAATTATACCTGTTACAGGTGAGCAGGGTGGGGCGACATAGCTCAAGAGGTAAGAGCGGTTGTCTGGCTGTCGGAGGGTTGCCGGTTCAATCCCCGCCCTGGGCGTGTCGAAGTGTCCCTGAGCAAGACACCTAACCCCTAACTGCTCTAGTGAATGCGAGGCATCAATTGTAAAGCGCTTTGGATAAAAGCACTATATAAATGCAGTCCATTTACCATTTACCATTTACCAGGGTGTAGTTCTACCTGTTACAGGTGAGCAGGACAGAATTATACCTGCTACAGGTGAGAAGGGTGTAGTTCTACCTTTTACAGGTGAACAGGGTGCAGTGATTTGGGATAACAGGGTGCAGTTAGGCAGTGATGTCACATTCTCAGAGGTCAGCAGGGGGAGGTCACATTCGACATGCACTTCCTCTCACCGTTCAGCCTATTTCCTGTGTCTGATAGTTACTTTCTGAAAAGTGGGCGGGTTTATAGCTCTGAGTGGCACCTCTTTCGATCGGCTCATAGAGGATCGGTGTGGTCCCGGCTTGTGGGGCTGTTGCGATGGCGCTGTGTGTGTGTGTGTGTGTGTGTGTGTGTACCCGCAGGTGCTCCTGAGGGACTACAAGCTGCGCTCCTACACCCTGAATGCTGTCAGCTTCCACTTCCTGCAGGAGCACAAGGACACGGTGCACCACTCAGTCATCGGCGACCTGCAGGTATGGGGTCTGCACAGGTATGGGGTCTGTACAGATCTGCAAATGTACAGAGTCTATGCAGGTGCCGGTTTAGAGATATTCACTCTCTCCCCCTTTCTCCCACAACAATGATGACAGCAATTACTACAACAATAAATATGAGGATAAAAATAACAGACATAAAATGTATATTAGTATATAATAATAAACAATAATTATTATACTGTAACTAAAAGATACAAAACTACATTATATAATTAAAAACCTAGATACATGTGAATATTATTTGGTTAGGGGTCCCAGCAGTCCCTTGTTTATTTCCAGGTTGAAATGTCCAGAATAACTTATATTCAGCCCTAAATAGTAAGTGTTTACAGTGTTGTGTGTGATTTGTTCCTATATGCAAAACTGTAAGTGTAAGTGTTTCCTTAAGATCTGGATCGTTTTAGGAAAATCATTATCTTTGGCTTTTTCATATTTACTGTCAGGGCCCAGGTCTGACAGTATTTATCTAGCAGATCCAGGCCCCGTTGTAACCCCTGTGCCGTGGGCGACAGCAGAACCAGGTCATCTGCGTGGAGTAGGAGTTTGACCTCTTTATCCTGTAGCACGAAACCAGGGACTGAAGACTGCTCCAACGAAGTAGCCAATTTGTTTATGTAAATCTCTCTCTCCCCTCCCTCTTCCTCTCTCCCTCCACCCTCTCCCTCTGTCTCTCTCTGTCCTCCCCCCCCTCTCCCCCCCCACCCCCTCAGAGCGGTAACGAGCAGACGCGGCGGCGTTTAGCGGTGTACTGTCTGAAGGACGCGTACCTCCCACTGCGGCTGCTGCAGAAGCTCATGTGTGTGATTAACTACATGGAGATGGCGCGCGTGACGGGCGTGCCCCTCTCCTACCTGCTGTCCCGCGGGCAGCAGATCAAAGTGGTGTCCCAGCTGCTCCGGCAGGTCAGGGTCCGCTAACACACACACACGTATACATGCACACGCACACACACACATAAACACACACACACACACACGCACATGCATACACACACACGCACACACACACACATACACGTACATACATACATATACACACACGCGCACACACACACACACACGCGCACTTCTAACCAATTTCCCACTCTGAATGTAAATTATAAATTTTAAAGACATGGCTTCCGCTGTTTCTGTCTCTCAGGCCACAAAGAAAGGTTTTGTGATGCCGGTGGTGAAGATGGATGGAGGAGAGGACTACAGTGGAGGAACAGTCATCGAGCCGGAGAAAGGGTCAGTACTGTAGCGATTGTTGAGCTAAACACACTGCACTGGGTCAGTACTGCAGCTCTCTGTGTGATAATCACACTGCACTGGGTCAGTACTGCAGCTCTCTCTGTGATAAACACACTGCACTGGGTCAGTACTGCAGCTCTCTCTGAGCTAAACACACTGCACTGGGTCAGTACTGCAGCTCTCTCTGAGACAAACACACTGCACTGGGTCAGTACTGCAGCTCTCTTTGTGATAAACACAATGCACAGGGTCAGTACTGCAGCTCTCTCTGTGACAAACACACTGCACTGGGTCAGTACTGTGTCCTCGGTTGAGATTCTGGTTCACAGGGGGCTAGTGTGAGGTAGTGTGACGTGTTTGACACACACCTCCTCATTCAGCTACTTCCCTGTGTCTCATAGCAGTAAAAACGAGTCTTCCTTGAACTGTCCGCATCTCCACCTCTTCCCTTGCATCTGTCTGCAGGTACTACAGCATCCCCATCACCATTCTGGACTTCTCCTCCCTCTATCCCTCCATCATGATGGCCCACAACCTGTGCTACACCACCCTGCTCAAGAAAGGCTCTGCAGAGAAACTTGGGTAGGGAGTACTCCGGTTTCCTCCCACTGTCCAAAGACCTGCTGCTTAGGCTGATTGGAGAGTCTAAATTGCCCCTGGATATGAGTGTGTCAGTGAATGGTGTGAGTGCGCTGCGATGGACTGGCAAACTGTCTCGAGTGCAATCCTGCCTCTCACCCAGTGCATGTTGGGATAGGCTCCAGCACCTTGTGCGACCCTGACCAGGAATAAGCCGGTATGGATGGATGGATGGATAGCATGTTAGCGTACCTTGTTCTCACCCGTGTCCAGTCTTTCTCCGGAGCAGTTCATCGAAACACCCACGGGGGACCAGTTTGTGAGGAGCTCCGTGAGGAAAGGCCTCCTGCCGGAGATCCTGGAGAACCTGCTGTCTGCCAGGATGAGGCAAGAGAGGCCCCGTCCCAACACACTTCCTGTTCCTGTTCCGTTTCCTGTTCTCACTCAAACCAATACCGTTTCTCTGCAAACGCACTTCGGCATCTCATTTTGCCAGTGTGATGGACAGCAGGCTGGTGTGTAATATAAAAAAGGAAAAGGATGTGCTTTCCACAGTAAAATGGAAGCTGCATGTGTTTATTTATAGTACAGAAATTGTGCTGAAATGAGATTCTTCAGTGAAATCGCTAAAATGCATCATAGTCCTCTTCACTGCTAAATACACTCATGTTAAGCACATTAGTACAGTATTTTATAATTGCCATTTCAATGAGAATTGTCTTGTCTTGACTTGAATTGTCATGACCATGTTCAGCTCTATAAAGTGTGCAAAATGACTCTGACTCCGGCTCTGTTAAGTGAGTAAAATGACTCAGTGACTCCAGCTCTGTAAAGTGGGTAAAATGACTCAGTGACTCCAGCTCTGTAAAGTGAGCAAAATGACTCAGTGACTCCAGCTCTGTAAAGTGAGTAAAATGACTCCCCTCTCCACTGCAGGGCGAAGGCGGAGCTTAAGAAGGAGACGGACCCCTTTAAGAAGCAGGTGCTGGATGGCAGACAGCTGGCTCTGAAGATCAGCGCCAACTCTGTGTACGGCTTTACCGGTGCCCAGGTGGGCAAACTGCCCTGTCTGGAGATCTCACAGGTGAGTATTAGTACTGTTACTGCCCTGCCTGGAGATCTCACAGGTGAATATTAGTACTGTCACTGCCCTGTCTGGAGATCTCACAGGTGAATATTAGTACTGTTACTGCCCTGCCTGGAGATCTCACAGGTGAGTATTAGTACTGTTACTGCCCTGTCTGGAGATCTCACAGATGAGTATTAGTACTGTTACTGCCCTGCCTGGAGATCTCACAGATGAGTATTAGTACTGTTACTGCCCTGCCTGGAGATCTCATAGATGAGTATTAGTACTGTTACTGCCCTGCCTGGAGATCGCACAGGTGAGTTTTAGTACTGTTGCTGCCCTGCCTGGAGATCTCACAGGTGATTGTTATCCCACAGCCATGTCCCTGGTCTCATTTGCTGTACCTCTACAGCCATGCTAACATCGGGCTAGCGTATACCAGCACTTCTTGTTTTTCCACGGTCACTTCCAGGCTTGGGGTGGGGCTTAAGTCCTGCCTTCTCCGTGCCTCACACCCACACTTTCAGCCCTGCTAATCCAATTGAGTCTCGTCCAGCCAGTCAGGGTAAAGGGGCATGGCCAAAGGAGCGACATCACAGACAGCTTGTTATTGAAATATGGATGTTAGCCGCTTGGCACAAGCTCATTGGAGCTTTCAGCTGACCTAGCTTACCTAACTATGGAAGCTTACCTTGTGACGCTCTAGACAAAAGTAAAACGGAAACCCAGGAGTTCAGGCCATAGGCTTCTGAAGAGCTTTTTGTTTACTTCACCCGCCATTCTTTCCCCCTCCCAGAGTGTGACCGGTTTTGGGCGGCAAATGATCGAGCAGACCAAGCAGCTGGTGGAATCCAAGTACACCATCAGCAACGGTTACCAAGCCGACGGCAAGGTGAGTCAGCATAGACCACCTGCCTGCTCTGTTTATCTGTAGTTACACACAGTCTGTAGTCATGCACCGTCTGTAGTTACACTCTCTCTAGATAGTTACGCAGTCTGTTGTTACATAGTCAGTCTGTAGTTACGCACAGTCTGTAGGTAGTTACACACAGCTGTAGGTACACAGTCTGTTGTTACGCACAGCTGTAGGTACACAGTCTGTTGTTACGCACAGCTGTAGTTACACAGTCTGTTGTTACACAGCTGTAGTTACACAGGTGTCTAGGGGGTCCCACAGTGTCATGCTAACCCGTCTCGCGTGTGTGCTCTCGTGTCAGGTGATCTACGGGGACACGGACTCTGTGATGGTGAAAATGGGCGTGTCCACTGTGAGGGAGGCTATCGACTTGGGGCATGAGGCAGCTGCGTGGGTCTCCACCTACTTCATTCCACCAATCAAACTGGAGCTTGAGAAGGTCCTGTTCCTTAGTGCCGTGTGCACCTAACCTTTAGAACAGGGGCGTCCAGTCTTAACAGAAACTGGCTGGTTAGGGTCCTGGTTTTTGTTTTAGCCCAGCACGAAAAAACCTGTTTCAGCCAATCACGGTCAGGATTGAAGGCTGATTATTATTTTGTTGAATTGGGTGTCATACTACTTGACTGGAACAGATCCTGCACCAGCCCTTCTGGGATAAGATTGGACACCCATATTGAACAGTATTTGTGTACATGTGCTTGTGTGTGTGTGTGTGTGTGTGTGTGTGTGGGTGTATTTATCGTTTTGCCCAATTACAGGTGTATTACCCGTACCTGTTGATCAACAAGAAGCGCTACGCTGGCCTTCACTACTCCTCCAACCCAGACACTTATGATAAGATGGAGTGTAAAGGCATAGAGACGGTGCGCCGGGACAACTGCCCCCTGGTGGCCAACCTGATTAACTCCTGCTTGCAGACCATTCTCATTAACAGGTGCGGTCTGGTCCTCGGCTGCGTTATTTCAGCATGGCTGCACAGCCCCGCCTCCAACGGACCAGTGCTCATAGTCTGTCTACAGCAAGGCCTCTACCCACCTAATCCCAAACCCCTCTACCCACCTAATCCCAAACCCCTTTACCCACCTAATCTCAAACCCCCCTACCCACCTAATCCCAAATCCCTCTGCCCACCTAATCCCAAACCCCTTTACCCACCTAATCCCAAACCCCTTTACCCACCTAATCCCAAATCCCTCTACCCACCTAATCCCAAATCTCTCTACCCACCTAATCCCAAATCCCTCTGCCCACCTAATCCCAAACCCCTTTACCCACCTAATCCCAAACCCCTTTACCCACCTAATCCCAAATCTCTCTACCCACCTAATCCCAAACCCCTGTACCCACCTAATCCCAAACCCCTTTACCCACCTAATCCCAAATCTCTCTACCCACCTAATCCCAAATCCCTCTACCCACCTAATCCCAAACCCCTTTACCGACCTAATCCCAAATCCCTCTACCCACCTAATCCCAAACCCCTTTACCCACCTAATCCCAAATCCCTCTACCCACCTAATCCCAAATCCTTTTACCCACCTAATCCCAAACCCCTTTACCCACCTAATCCCAAATCCCTCTACCCACCTAATCCCAAATCCCTCTACCCACCTAATCCCAAATCCTTTTACCCACCTAATCCCAAACCCCTTTCCCTGCCTAATCCCAAATCCCTCTACCCACCTAATCCCAAACCCCTCTACCCATCGAATCCCAAATCCTTTTACCCACCTAATCCCGCTAAACATCAGCTTCATTTGGCAGATTATGCTTCCTTCTCCACTATCAAGTAACTAATGAGGAGTAGGGCCACTCCGACCCTTCCCCTTCAGATAGTTTCCGACCTTTACCTGTATTTGTTATTCGAAAAATGTGCTTGGGACGTTACTGGGCATGGCACTCTTTTCTGTGTGGGAAGGGGTGGGTGTGGCTACAGAGCCAGTGGTTTGGGATCAGATTTCAGCATTTTTTTTTCAATATTTGTTGCTATAGCTAGCTAGTTGCTATAATGGCCCAGATACTGCGAAGCATACAGACAAGCCGACAGGGCTTGTTCAAGAACTATTTACCGTAACCTTGGAATTTCTTTTCCTCTGTGCCGTCAGCTGAAGTTTGCCAAGGGGGTGAAAAGCAACGTGGAGCTGGCTTGTCTTCTGTTGGACCTGTAGTTAACGTCACCTCTAGCTATGCAGCTAGGGTTCCCAGACGTCTGGGTTTTGACCAAAATGTCTGGGTTTCATATTATTTGCATGTCTGGTTTGTGGTCCCAACCAGACAATGTAATCTAATGTCCGGCCCGAGTAATTGATGGGAGAAATTTACCAGAAGCTTATGATGAATTTGCGTGTCTGTGACTCGGTCGAGTCCTCGGGGGTGAGTGAGTGGGGTTGAAGATGGAGGGGGAGAATTCTTTGATTGTAAACACAGGCTAAGAAATCCTGCATAGTATGCCTTTAACACCAGCTCTGTGAAGCTCACCACTTAGTTTTTGTTGAGTTCTGTGGTAATCTATGAGGCCGCAGTTTTTGGGTGTTTAGCAACTATCCTGTTAAGTGTCCTCTGTCCCTGGTGAGCTTCAGCTTGTGACCATTGTTCCTCTTTGCCGATATAGTTTGTTCATGTGTGGCGTGTGTGGTCATTTTTTTGACAGTTCCCCTTGCCACATCATTTTGCGTTTTTGTGACCGATTCAATTCGAGGAAAGACTATTTGGCTTCTTTAGAACTCTGTTAGTTGTCCCGTTGCTTTGGAAACTCAAAGTTCATATCAACGTTCCAATTGTCAGGCCTCTTTTACAACTGACACATACTGTACAGCTAATTGGCATTCAACTTAATATGACTCACCTTTTTACTTTAGTTACTTAAAATTTAAAGTGCTCATTCAAGTGGTGTTTTTTCTTATATTGTCGAACTCCTGTATGTATTTAATGTTAAGCGATAAATATAAGTTTGTGCTTTTATTCCAACAGCCGTTAGGTTGAATTTGGTCTAAAAAGGACTGGGCAAGAACAGGATTTGGTTGCCTTGTGCTGCACAATAATAACATTGTAGTAGTAATAGTAGTAAAAATAATAAATAACAAAATGTATTTGAAAATGACTTTTCATATAGTCTGTTCAAACCACTTTCCAAATGAAAGAACAAAACTATAAGGTGACAGGAAAAACTAATGAAAATGAATAATAAAAATATCAAAACAGATATATAAAAAGGTAAACATAAACATAAAATAATATGTGATACAAATGCAGGAATACGGCAAACACATGATTTTAAACCGATTGGAACAGCAGGAATTAGGCACAAGCTGTTGATCTGTTTAACACTGCGGTGTTGATTCGCTGCTTTTTATTTGAGTGACGGTGGGTACCCCCGCTTCTGTCTGTCCTGCAGGGACCCCCAGGGGGCGGTAGAGCACGCCAAGGAGGTGATCTCAGACCTGCTGTGCAACCGCATCGACATCTCGCAGCTGGTCATCACCAAGGAGCTGACCAGGACCGCGCACGAATACGCCGCCAAGCAGGCGCACGTGGAGCTGGCCGAGAGGTGCGTGCTGGGAGAGGGCGGGACTGGGAGAGGGAGGCGGTGTGGGGGAAGACGCCGAGAGCAAGGCCCGTGCAGTAAAACCGCCAGATAGCTTAGCTCGCTCTGCTAAGGGCCCGCATGTGGACGGAGGAAAGGCTTGTGCACAGAAGCGGGGAGTGAGGAGGGAGGTGAAATGCATGATGGGAGAGTGACCGTAGGCCCTGCCGTCCATCTCTCCAGGATGAGGAAGCGGGACGCTGGCAGCGCCCCCCACCTGGGAGACCGAGTTCCCTACGTCATCGTCAAGGCAGTGAAGGGAGCGGCGGCGTACATGAAGTCTGAGGTGTGTGCGTGTGTGAGAGTATGAGAGTGTGTGTATGTGTGTGTGAGAGTGTGAGTGTGTGTGTGTGTGTGTGAGAGTGTGAGTGTGTGTGTGAGAGAGTGTGAGTGTGTGTGTGGGTGTATGCGTGTGTGTGTGTGTGTGTGTGTGCGTCTGTCGGCCCTTGTCTGACTTGTCCTGTGCGTCACTCTCAGGACCCGATCTACGTGCTGGAGAACAACATCCCCATCGACACGCAGTACTACCTGGAGCAGCAGCTCTCCAAGCCGCTGCTCCGCATCTTTGAGCCCATCCTGGGAGAGAGCAAGGCCGAGAGCATCTTACTGAGTGAGCCTGTGTTAGTATACACACACACACACACACACACACACACACACCCACTGTAAGACTGTACTGACGCTCTCTCTCTCTCTCTCTCTCTCAGAGGGAGAACACACCCGCTGTAAGACTGTACTGACACTCACTCTCTCTCTCTCTCTCTCTCTCTCTCTCTCTCTCTCTCTCAGAGGGAGAACACACCCGCTGTATGACTGTACTGACACTCACTCTCTCTCTCTCTCTCTCTCTCTCTCTCTCTCAGAGGGAGAACACACCCGCTGTAAGACTGTTCTCACCTCCAGGGTGGGGGGCCTCACAGCCTTCGCCCAGAAGAGGAACACCTGCATCGGCTGCAGGGCAGTGCTCAAGACTGACGGTGAGCGTGTGTGTATACGTGCATGTGTGTGTGTGTGTGTGCCTGTTTGTGTGTCTCTGCATGTGTGTGTGCCTGTTTGTGTGTCTGCGTGTGCGCTAATGGGTTTTCCAGACCTGGGTCAAATATGTATTTGTTTAGGATTCAAATCATTTCTGTGCTCTATTGATCTTGCCTGGTGTAACTGAGCCTTCCAATATGACCAGAAGGTGGGGTTTGCACTTTTTGAAAGCACTTCATTGGTTCAAATACACCAGACAAGATCAGTAAAGCGTAGAAAGGTATTTGAATCCAAAACAGCTGTGAATACACCCTTCTGTCTAACCTCTCTTCTCTCCATCAGCGGCTGTCTGTGACCACTGTAAGAACCGGGAGTCTGAGCTCTACCAGAAAGAGGTATGACTGAGTTACTGAGGGGAGAAGCACAGTTCTGTAAACCAGAGTGAAACTGCTTCCCTGTAATATACACTGGGAAGAACACTGGCAATGCTAGCTGTTAATGATAACTCATAATTCTAGCTGGTAATGCTAACTGATGATAATACTAGCTGGCAATGCTAGCTGGTAATGCTAACTGATAATAGTAGCTGGCAATGTTAGCCGGAAATGGTAACTGATAATACTAGCTGTTAATAACAACTCATAATACTAGCTGGCAATGTTAGCTGGAAATGGTAACTGATAATACTAGCTGGCAATGCTAGCTGGTAATAGTAGCTGGCAATGTTAGCTGGAAATGGTAACTGATAATGCTAGCTGATAGTGCCAACTGGTATTTCTAGCTGGTGCACTGCTAATGAGACATGATGTTAACGTGGTGCTAATAGAGGCCTGTGCACTTGCAGATCGCTTACCTGAACCACCTGGAGGAGCGTTTCTCCCGGCTTTGGACAGAGTGCCAGCGCACCCAAGGCTCCCTGCATGAAGCCGTCCTCTGTACCAGGTACAGTGACTCTCTGCTGACCTCTGTACCAGGTACAGTGACTCTCTGCATGAAGCTGACCTCTGTACAGTATCTCCCAGCATGCCATTCCCACCTCTCGCAGGGGTTGGTCTGGAAGATTCTGGAGAGTAGGCCAGTGCCCGACCCTAGGATAGAAGGGTGCTTCTCGCAAAACAACGCATCGTCTGCATGCAACAAAAAAAAAACTTTTATCCGTTTCCCGTGGCCAAATCTGTGGGCAGCGACACATCTGCCCTACACTTCTCTCTCAAAACTTCATTTTTAAAGCATCGACTGCTTTTTAAAGGCTTCATACACTGATAAACAGGGTGACATCCCAACTGCCTTGTTCTCATTATTATTATCCAAGCAGGAAGCAGAATCATATTAAAACATGAACATTTTAATCGCGCTGTCATTCTCCCTGCAGTCGGGACTGTCCCATCTTCTACATGAGGAAGAAGGTGCAGAAAGATCTGGAAGATCAGCAGAAGCTGGTGTCCAGGTTCGGATGGTGAGGCATTCCGAGGCCAGGACAGGAAGTGAGCACTTCGCTCTTTACGTTCTCAGGGCAACCACCCCCCCCCCCCACACTCCTTTTCTCTAGGGTGCTTCATTTAAAAAGTCTATTTCGTAAATTTTATATTAAATAAATTTAATTTATAAAGAATAAAAAGAACTGCACCATTTTCATTTATTTGAATACACCTTTAAAAAAAATTACACTGAACTTCCTGAATGCGGTTTGCTCTGTTCGTAAGATCTGGACCAGTGAAAAGCCTAGCCCATGAACAGGAGAGAGCGGGGGGGGGGGGGGTTTCATGAAGCTGGATTACCGTGTTAGCTGGATAACTGTGCTGAGTAAAACCCGGAACAGCTCTTTTTGCTTCAGTCCACGTTCCAGATTTGGGAGCGTTCCCGGGTTTTACTCAGAGCAGTTATCCAGCTAACTCAGTAATCCTGCTTCATGGTTTTACTCAGAGCAGTTATCCAGCTAACTCAGCAATCCTGCTTCATGGTTTTACTCAGAGCAGTTATCCAGCTAACTCAGCAATCCTGCTTCATGGTTTTACTCAGAGCAGTTATCCAGCTAACTCAGTAATCCTGCTTCGTGACACAGAGCCCTGTTACAGGTACAAGCTTCACACTGAAGATTTTATATTGGTCCAAAGTCTGAGTAGGGCTGTAACAAACAAAACAGCAAAGGTGTATCTTAACCAATTAAGGTTATACGTATGTCGCCTTGGTAACCTTCAACCCAAATTCCTCACCTCCCTCTCCCAACCCCTGGAGAACATTCCATCCCCCCCCCCCCCCCCATATTCCACCCCACCACTCCGCACTCCCACACACAGGACGAGGACAAAGCTTTAACCAAAAAGTTCACTTTATTGACACCTAAGCACCTCACGTAGGTGCGGGAATGACAGCACGGTTTGGTCTGGACATTCTAAACCTGTGGGAACACCGGGGAGGTGAATACTACCAGCTCGGCCGAGATTCGGAAACATGCGGGAGGGGGGAGAGGGGGGGCCGGAGCTGTCTGAGGCTCCGCCTACGCTCTGACCCGATGGGCCGGTCCGCGCTGCGACGCGAGCGGTCGGTGGCAAACGAAGTCGCCATGGTAACCAAAGCCCGGAGCGAGCAGGTTCCCGACGACGCCAACGGCAACCGAATAAGCTTAATACTTTTATAAAAGGACAGAGACCGGTGTAGTCACTGCTAGACATTTAGTACGGCAGGGAACGCGACTTTTGAGTTGAAAGAGGAGAGGTTTTGTAACTTTAAAAAAAATAATAATTTTCCTTACCCAATACACATTGTTCATATATCTCTCCATCCCCACCTTATCCCTTTATGCTTCTAACCTCCTCCTCCCATCGGCCATTTTAACAAAGCTGATCGTTCGGCATCGCTTTCCAGGGACTGCCCGCTCTTAGAACCGCGGTTCCCCCGTTCCTATTGGGCGGGAACCCCGCTCCTTTCCGTTTAACACTGAAGTCGCGCGACGCGATTGGCCCACTCCCGTCCTGGAGACGGCCGCGGGTTTCACGGCACGTCGCCACGCGGGGAGAAACTGCGGCGCCCGGAGGGCCGCGGCGTCCGCGGGTTTCTGCGGCGTCCGGTCGCCATTCGGTCAGCGTCCGGTCGCCTTTCGGTCAGCGTCCGGTCACCTTTCGGTCAGCGTCCGGTCACCTTTCGGTCAGCGTCCGGTCGCCATTCGGTCAGCGTCCGGTCGCTTAAATTGAAAAACCCACAGACATCGCGGCCCTCCGGGATTCCAGTTCGACGCCCCATATAAAAAGCAGAAGAATGCATGCAGAACCCTGGTTTACGACGTCCTACGCAGCACTGCTTTTTTTAACGTTAAAAGACGAGGGGTGGACTATTTGAACGTGACCGGGTGAGAGGGGGCCCATTTTGAGGAGCAGTGTCTGGGGGGGGGGGGCTATGGAGGGACGCTGAAGGGGATTATGGGATTGATAGTGCTATGGGGCGGACCGCTTCGGCCGAGGCAGTGTCACTGGGATGGGCGGCGGCCGTTGCTATAGCAGTGTGCAGCGTCTCTGTGAGCTCTTCTTGTTCTTCTTGTTGCTGCGGTTGGTCTCCTTGTACCGTCTGATCTCCCGAACCAGAGAGTAGAACGCCTCCTCCACCCCCTGAGAGAGAGAGGGAGGGAGGAGGAGGGAGAGAGAGGGAGGGAGAGAGAGAAAAGGGGGGGAGAGAGGGAGAGAGAGCGAGCGAGAGAGAGAGGGAGGGCAAGGGAGTGAGGGAGAGAGAGAGAGGGAGAGGGAGAGGGAGAGAGAGCGAGCTTTAGGCCAGGAATCTCGAATTGCAGCCCAAGGGGGCTGTGGTATCTGCAGGTTTTTGTGGTTTCCTTTCAAAATCTGAACAATTTAAAGGGATAGTCCAACTTTTTGGCCATTTAGTTAGGCAATAAGATTGATACCAGTTTCATCCCTGTACATCCTGTAAAAAATTTTAGACAGTATCTACAGGCTGCCTGCTAACTGTGCTAGCTCTATGAATGACCGCAGATGGAAGCACCATTAGCTCTGCTAACGAAAATGCAAGTGTAATTCGGGGGTTGCCGACTGTAAACTTGCACTTGCACTCCGACTGCAGCTAACAGTACTGCATACCTGGCAACCCCAAACTCACACTTGAAGCAGCACTGCACAGCTATAATCTCTGTGCTCATTGGATGGACTTGGGGAGGTCAAAAGAACCGACCAATACCAACTCGATGCCAAAATTCAGAAAATGTAACGGCACTAGTTGAGCCAAAATTGGTACTGCACTCCCGTCTTTCTGACTGACAACAAGCAGGGGAAGACGTCTAGGAAAACTGGGAAACTTGGGTAGGCCTACCAACACACAAATAACAAGGGAAAAAGTTGAACAGAACCCTAGTACAACTGCAGAGATGGCTCTGCCAAACATGAGTAGGCAGGACGACCGAGAAATGTTATTTCCGGAAATCAAAATAAATACTGTGATTAAAATATCGGTTTAACCTTCAATTAGCCTATTGTGGACGGAAATCTTAATGTGATAAAGTTTACTGACTTTCTGTGACTTTTAAATGATCCCTAACATGAAAAGAGAGGGACTCTGACAGCACTGAACACTGAGATTTCACTGAGCGTTCCATCATTTACATTTATGGGGTTCTGGAACACTGGTCCGCATACCTTGATGACATCATTTACAGCAAGCGAAACATGAAGATTCAGACAATATAGAACTTTTAAAGATTTCATTCTATCTTCAATTCTTGGACTCTTGCTGTTCATTGAGGGTGTCAAAGAAATTTCCGGTGCTGCTGACCATATCAAACACTTTTCACGTTTAATGTTCCATTAAAGTGCAAGATCACAAATGTGCGATTCGAATGGTCTTACTATAGGAAAGATAGTCAAACAGCTAATCTCCCAAAAAAGTAGGACTATTCCTTTAAGCCTGGGAAATAAAAAATGTGTGAACTCATTAGCCAATCAGTGACTTCAACCACTTGAGTGCTGAAAACCAGCAAAACACAAACACACCTGTACAATTTCATGTTTATATTTATTCTTGTCTACCACTAAAATTTTAGAAACACTTTTTTTAACAGTGGGGGAAAAAAATGAATTCTATTTTGCACTATATATTCTTCTACAGCAGTGGTCTCAAACTCGTCGCCATGGAGGGCCGTGTGTATGTAGGTTTTCATTCCAACAACAAATTAATACTGCCTTAATTGAGTCCAATTACTCATTCAGCCATATGCATTTAACTGCATTGAAGCACAGAATATAAGCAAGTTTTTAATTAGACAATGCAGGTCACCATAGTCGTCGGGTCACCATTATGTGCACACCTGCATCCCTAATTCAGCAAATAATTGATCTGAGGCTGGAATAGAAACCAGCACACACGTGGCCCTCCATGGCAACGAGTTTGAGACCACTGTTCTATGTCGTTTTGTGTTTTTGTCCGACGCGTGTTTCTTGCGAACCCAAAGTGATGCGACCCGTCCCGGACCCTCGCGGGCGGGCGGACGGGCGTGTTTATTCGGCGCGTGCCAGGCGTGGGGGCCCCGCCCTACCTGCCGGGTCTTGGCGGACGTCTCCACGAAGGGCACGCCGTAGCTGCGGGCCAGCTCCTGGGCCTGCCGCGTCTCCACCGTGCGCGAGCCCAGGTCGCTCTTGTTACCCACCAGCACCATGGGCACGCTGTCGCTGTCCTTCACCCGGTTAATCTGCTCCCTGCGAGGGGGGGGGGGGGCGGAGCCAGTCAGAGGGGCGGAGCTAGTCAGCGCCACAAGAGGGGGCGAAGCCAGTCAGAGGGGTGGAGCCAGCGCCGTGACGTGCGTGAGAGGGGCGGAGCCAGTTGTAGGGGCGGCACGCGAGAGGGGCGGAGCCAGTCAGAGCTCCGCAGGCCAATGGAATGGGGGTACGACGAGGAAGTCTCGTACCAACTTCGCTTCTTAATTATCAAATAATTAAGCCCAACATTAATGAGCCCACTCGTTTAGTCATTCCGACATCATTTAACAAACAGAATCAAACTGTGGATAACGACTGCCCCGTGTAATGCTTGATGAGAACAATCTAAAATGGCGTAAACAGCAGCTTGGGAAATAAAGCTAAGGAAATCGATCGAAGCAAAAATGCGTGCACGCGTGGAGACGCGCTCACACACACTCCGGGACGGGACTCGCACGCCCCGAGCCCTCGGACAGAACCCTACCTGTACAGGTGCACGTCCTCGAAGGACTTAGCGTTGTTGATGGCGAAGACGCAGAGGAAGCCCTCCCCGGTCCTCATATACTGGTCCCGCATGGCGCTGTACTCCTCCTGACCTGCAGTGTCCAGGATGTCCAGCAGGCAGGTCTCCCCGTCGATCACCACCTGCTTCCGGTACGAGTCCTGGGGACAGACGGGCGGAGGGGAACAGGCTCAGTCCCGCCCCCTCTCTATGTCTGCCGCACTGCTCCCCGAACCTTCACCCCTTTCAGCTGCACCCTGGCCTCCCTCTTCTGCTGGTGGGACACCTGTCCCGAGTCCCGAGTTACCTCCTAAACCCAAATCCGCCCCCCCTACGAACCCAACCCCGACCCATCAGAAGGACGGACTACACCTGTCGAGTCTGGTTATTCTCAAGGGGTTAGGCGGCAGTGTAGCACAGTGGGTAAGGAACTGGGCTTGTAACCGAAAGGTCATACGTTTGATTCCTGGGCAGGACAATGCCGTTGTACCATTGAGCAAGGTACTTAACCTGAATTGCTTCAGTATATATCCAGCTGTATAAATGGATACAATGTAAAATGCTATGTAAAAAGTTGTGTGAGTCGCTCTGGATAAGAGCATCTGCTAAATGCCTGTAATGTAATGGTTCTTCCTATTTTTGCCTATCAGCAGTCTGTCTGTGCCATTGCCACCCTAGACAGACTTCCTCAGGGGGTCTTGGGCTGGGGTGTTCTTTTGAGAAGTATCATGACAGAAGTTCTACGGGATGCACTTGACTTTACACATAAATGTAATCTGATTTTGATTTGAGCTGTGCTGCTTCCCCGTATGGTGCTTAGTCTCAGTCAAGTTGTTGTCCTGTTCCCAAACGCTAACCTCGATGGTGGGGTCGTACTCGTCGACGAAGTGGTTCTGGATGAGCTGGATGGTCAACGCGCTCTTCCCCACGCCACCGGCGCCCACCACAACGAGCTTGTATTCGGTCATTCCTGAGAAGAGAGGGGTTGGAACAGTAACATTACCATAACAACAAGAACAGGCCATTCAGCGCTACAATGTTCTCTATTTTCCTACCACTAATGTGTACCTAGTGTTCGGTTTACCTGCAGACTAGATAGTATCTGTCACCGTAATCAAGCCTGGTCTTGAAAACCCCAGAGTTTCTGCCTCTACTACATGACCTGGCAAGTTATTCCACACAGTGACTATTCGCTGTGTGAAAAAAATAATTCCTGACGTCTGTGCGGAACTGACATTTCACTAATTTCCATTTATGCTCCCTCGATCAACTAACAGAACTCAACCTGAATAATCTCTTGTAATTAACTTTGTTAATCCCTTTAATGGATTTAAACGCTTCAATCAAATCGCCCCAAGGTCTGCGATAACGTTTTATTCACAGCACGAATTGCGTGAAGCGCTAAAGCCAATTCATCAAAAAGGCTAACATCGTTAACTACAGCATGTGTTTTTAGTTATAACCGCAAATCAGTACTCATGTCAGTAAAAGGAGTGCCACTTTACAACCGTGCATTTATGTGTGACCACGCATTGGCCTTGAATTGGCAATCCCCAAAAATACCGCCGGTAAAATGAACCCTACATGTTCCGAACACATACATTAGCCTAGACTGATCAACAACTCGCGAGCTGGCTATTTCAACGAGCGTCAATACCTAGCTAGTTGGTAATAAGAATCAAACGGCAAAATAGCCGTGAACATGGGCTTTGACTGACCCAGTTCTAGCTGCTAGCCCATAGATTGAATGAAGACGCTTCGGTCGCTAGCAAGCTGCTAACTAGCTTAACACGGCAAGTCAGCTGGTATGCTACCCTGCACGCCCGACAGCCATGCCGCACAGATATGGATCTTACCGGGATTTAGGGATGTACAAAACGGCTTCGCTCGACTTTCAAAAATCAAAGGTATGCAATGACAAAAACGGATTAGCTACCGGTGCGGCTAGCTAGGCTCATAGCCCAGAACAATTTCCTCTTTAGCTAGCAAACGTAAATCCAAGAAAACAACTGACGATGCTGACTGGTTATCTCAAACAGCTATCGAATCACTTTAAATTGTATATACACAGTAATAATCGCAGAAAATAATATCAAATAAAATTGGACAAATATGCAGTAATTCCAGTAAAATCTAAAAGTGAGAGTCGGTTTCCGAGTAAATCTCCTCAGTCTCCATTGTGGGTGAATAGGGGCGGCACCCTGTCGCATAGCCAGTCAAGAGGTGTTTCTGTTAAACTCCCGCCCCCATTCCACCGTCACAACCTCCTCGCCCCTCCCCGACTCTTGCCTTTTCGTCTTCCCGCTTCTGCGCACCTCGACCCGGCCTAAACTGCCTGCTTCGAATCGACAGCCCCCCGTCGCAACACGACTAGCATGTCGGAATACAGCGCGGTGCCGCAGCCCGGGGCTGGAGCTCCTCTCGGTGGGCAGTCAGCCCTGGGGGTCGGTGGCGGGATAAAGAAAGATGCCTTTGCAGACGCGGTACAGCGAGCTCGCCAGGTGAGGACGGGGGTGGCGTGTGAGTAAAGGCAAGCTAAAGCTAAATTAAAACGTGCCTGACAGTCAGATCAATGGAGCCGGCGTCGTGCATGGCTAGCTGGCAAACTGTAAGTCGCGTATATATCTGATAGCTCCCCAATAAAATCACACGTTTCTGTGAACCAGCTTGTCAGCGAATTTTAGTTTTGGTATCCTCATGCGCTCTTAACTGGGAAACTTGCTGGGTAGCTGATATGGATTCGCGAGGCCTGTGTACTAGCTAGCTAGCAGGTTAACATCAGTTACCACTGTTGGGTTTTTTGTTGCTAGTCTAGCCACACACGTAGACGTAGGACGAGATGTCTACAATTGCAGTGTTTTGATGGTGTGACCAAATGAAAACCATACTATCTAAGATGTTAGCCTGGTAAATACAACAGGCCATTAGCACCTCCATTTAACCTGCTATCTGACAAGCTAGACAACATGTTCCTAGTCAGCTAGCGGGACAAGGTCTCGGGGACTGTAGGATACATCGTAACAACCAGGCATATCAGTTTTAAGAGCAACCTGAAATGGTAGCTACATCGTTTAAAAATATCACAGCAAATCAGAAACCAGCTGTCTGTTTACTTTTATCTGGCTGTAGTCTAGCTACCGTTTGTCACCGCAATGAAAACACCGGCTCGTCAATTGACGCTTGAAATGTTAAGGGGGGAATGGATTTGATGGATGGCTTGATAAGTAGTTAGCTAGCTAGCTACTTAGTCGGTTGGTCATACTGCTGAAGTAGCTATCTAACCTACCCAAGCTAGCTAACTTACTTCTGAAGTGATAATATCACCGCAGCAATGTAACGCAGTGCGTATGGCGTCTCACTGAGCAATTAAACCTGTCAGTTTGGTTTGCTAACAAGCTTTCCCAAGGTAAACTTTTTCGGTAAAATCGGGTCTAATCGGGCCCGATCATGCAAAGAAAAAGTAATGAACTTGACCTCAAAGGAACTGGAATTATTTGACGAGCACCACTACGACGTGCAATCTAGTAGTGTTCAAGTTGTAAAACCTTATGATTTTTTAATTGTTGTTGGGTCACGTTGCCATTTACGAATGGCGAGGCCTTGCGTTCCTGTTTCCTTATATCAGGTTAAATTCCTATCCTTGTCGTCACTGTAATTACTTTAGTTGCTCTGAGACGTGTAGTGACGTCTCAGCTCAACCGATGTCGGTTTCAATGAGCTATTTGTCTGTGTAGATGCTGGATTAGTCCACTCATTGTGCCCTTACTTGTGACCTGGGTTTAAAGTGCCATTCAGGCAGTGGGAATCAATAGTAGCCTAGTGGAGGTAAAGTACTGTTGCTTTTTTTGTTGTATTGGTCCTGTGGACCCAGTGGGCTATTTGTCTTGAACAGGTCTGCATCCTGGCAGCATCTAAGCTAAATATAGCCTTTTAATCCCTACCGTTTTTTAATGCCATGTTTCCATGTAAGACATGGAAATGCAGTTTCTCAGGCAGATTGTGGTTAGATTTTAACCAGCACAATACTTTTTATGTAGCCTAAACATCCAGTTTCTGAATGAGGAAATTGTGTGGTTGCTTGAAGCGAATTGAACAGGAACTAGAATGTCAGCTGGGGAAGCCTTTGAGGGGCTAAATTCCATTAGCAGACACTCTTATCCAGAGCAACTTACTCAGCTTAAATTATTTTAGGTACGCTAACTTCATTTGATAAAACTATTCAGACATAGTATCTTTGCAGACAACCTGAACATTTGAAGCCCAGCTTTATGCTATCCGGTCTCTACCTGTTGCTGTAGAGGTGATGGTTCCATTATGCTGTCTGGTCTCTACCTGTGGCTGTGGAGGTGATGGTTCCCGTAAGGCCAGTTCAGATCAGTGATTTGCAACGAGACGAAACGATTTTAGAATGTTGCAGAGAAAATTGCAGCGGTGTGAACTGGTTAGTTGCAGAGCGTCTGAAGCTGTTGCCTGGGGTCTCAAAAGACCAACCTTGTCAAATTGCCAGGTGCAGTTTTAGAACGTTTACAGTCAGACGTCTTGGAATTTTGCAAGTTGCATCCAGTCGCATTGCGAATCATTGATCTGAACTGGCCTTTATGCTGCCTGGTCTCTACCTGTGGCTGTGGAGGTGATGGTTCCCTTATGCTGCCTGGTCTCTACCTGTGGCTGTGGAGGTGATGGTTCCCTGCTTTGTGTCTGTGTCCCTCAGATCGCGGCGAAGATCGGTGGAGATGCAGGAGGAGGGGCCCCCTCTATGAATAACAGCAGCCCTGCGGAGAGCTTCCCCTTCACAGCACAGAAACGGCAGCTGGAGGACGCAGGTGAAGCTCTGCCCTGAACACAGTGCTCAGTACATTCTATAACTACCCTGAACGCGGTGCTCCTCAACACACACTCACTGACCTGAACACAGTGCTCCTTAACTTGGTACACGCTAGAACTGCCCTGAACACAGTGCTCCTCAACTCAACACACTCACTGACCTGAACACAGTGCTCCTCAACTCAGTACACAATATAACTGCCCTGAACACGGTGCTTCTCAACTCAACACACTCGCTGCCCTGAACACGGTGCTTCTCAACTCAACACACTCACTGCCCTGAACACTGTGCTTCTCAACACACACACTCACTGCCCTTAACTTGTTGCTTCTCAGCTGAACACCTGCACATTGGAGCATGCTCTCTGTCACATGTCAGCATACTTTCTCAAGCACGTATATTCACACGTTCTCTCTCATGAGCACACTGGCACAAGCCATTGGTTTTTCTGCCCGCTGGTTTACTTGCTGCCCTCACTGGAAAGACTGCATTGATCGTTTTTGATGTTTTAGCACATAAGCAATCCTATAATGTGACTCAGCACCACTTGTGGGTTTTGTACTGCGGTGAGTTCTGTGAAATGTGATATCCCACCTGTGGAACTATTCCCAGTGTCATACTGTCACAAACTGTTCGCTTTAATTTCAATAACTGCCATATTTAGTTCTTTTTTTTTTACTTGAATGACTTGTCAAGTGTGTTATCTCACAGTTGTGTGTAGGATGTGCGTTATGAATGTGGTTGGTCTCATTTTGGTGTTGTTTTATTTTCTCCCTGTTTCTCTCCAGAACAGCCAGACAGCAAGAAAATGGCCCCTCAGAGTGACAGGGACACTGCCACCGCTCTGTGTAAGCACGTTTTCTCTCAGTCGTTTGTATTCCCGCCGTCCTTCCCAGCGTCTCCTCCACTTCCCGTCTCCACGGCGACTCTTCCGCTCCTTCCCCCTCCCTTCTACCCCCCCCCCCCACCACCACCACCACCGTCCGCCGCTGTGTCTGTCGTTGGCTTCCTTAGTGTCTGTAACCCGACCCCTGACCTGTCTGTTCCCCTCACAGCCATCGGAGCCCAGCTGGCAGCCCTGGCCCAACAGAGGTGAGCACAGCATGCACTGGAATCCATGGCAACCGCTTAATGGAGTACAGAAGAGCTTATTCATTTATTTATTCACTTTGTGTCATCCGGAGGATGACAGGGAGGATTGGGCAGGACAGGGTAGAAAAGGCTTGGGCACAAGGTTGTAGATGGAATTAGGAGGGGCTTGGGAATGAGGACGGGGGCTTGTTTTAGATTTCAGTGGAAAGAGCATGTCTCCCCCATGCTACAGTCTGCAGTCATTTTTTCACAATCTATTTTATATCGCCCACCCCATCACTAATTACCTCTCCCCCCCCCCCCCCCCCCCCCCTTCTCACACTGAAGTCGGCCAACAACCACCACAGAAGACTACAGTGTCCCTGATGGCATGGTCGGACTCAGTAAGTGTTCAATCTCTCTTTCACACTCACGCACACTCACACATGCACGCACATTTACACACACACCCATGCACAAACACACGCGCACGCATGCACGCACACACACACCCACACACGTACATACACATGCACACCCACACATGTACACTCACTCACACACACGCGCACCCACAGAAATGCACACCCGCACACGTACACTCACACACCTTTAACATTTGGTCTTCCCTTTGACTGCTCCTGGAATCCAGCCTGGCTGCGGCTGCTTAGCCTTCATTAAGTGGTAATTAAATCCTGACAAATGTAGCGTTCGGCTTCAGAGAACAAAAGCCTTGTGCTGAAGGGGATTGCACATGCACGATTAGTCATCCGCTATGTTTACTCATGGATTGGATTAAATCCAGGCATTTCCCCTCTTCCAGTGAAACTACATGTCCCATGATGCCTGTTGCCTTGTCAGAAGAGGTCTCTTCTCAGTACGAAGGTTGCAGTGTGTTTGCCTGGTCTGCCACAGCATAATATTAGCCACTGCTAATATGTTTTCCAGGGAGCACATGTGCTCCCTAATTGGTAAATTTAGGAGCACACTAAAGCATCCCAATTACTAGATGTCCTCCCAAATTATTTTTCCCCGTTAGCCCACATACATTTTCAGTAGCAAATGGTCCTAAAATGGGTGCACCGTAGAGCCCTGTTCCTGTTTCTTTTGGGTAGCTGAACAGTCTGGAGCTCTGCCTGCTCTTTAGTGTTGGGGGTGCTGGAGGGTAATTAAAGCTCTTTCTGTACTCTCTGACAGTTATTGGTCGAGGAGGAGAGCAGATCAATAAGATCCAGCAGGACTCTGGCTGCAAGGTCCAGATCGCGCCAGGTGAGAGGCAGATAGATGGAGGGAGAGCTGGGAAGGGGGGCTTTCCTCCGAGAGCAAGCGGCTGCCTGTCCTTTCGTGTTCTCAACTTCGTTCGGGGTGGAGCGGGAGGTCGGGGGGTCGTGGGGTCGGGGGGGCGGGGGGAGGGCAAGGGGTCGTATATGGTAGGAGAGTCAGCCACCCTACAGACTAACGCCACATAGTCTCCCCCTAATCGATTTGGTGATGCATACCACGAGAAGATTGCACCTTGACAATGGGGGGGAAGTCCTCTTGGTTGTGTAGACCCAAGTGAAATTGGGCAGAAGTGGGTGACTAATTTGTGTGGTTGATTTTTGTCCAGACAGCGGAGGTCTTCCAGAAAGGAGTGTTTCTCTCACAGGGTCTCCAGACTCCATACAGTAAGTTTGTGCATCCCATCTGTGCGTTTGTCCGTAAGCACCTCTCACCACTTCCACACGTTACCGCACGCGATTACCGTGCTGAGTTTTCGGGGGGGGGAAACGAGAACGAAAATTAAAACGATCGCCAAGCTTCATCTCGCGAATGAATTTGAGGGGACAAATGAAACGGGCTCTGATTCGTTAGCTGGCGAACAAGCAAGCGGCCAATCGGAGCATGAGGGAAGACCTTGAACCGTCCCTCCGATGTCCAGTCCCCCTCCTTGCAGATGTACTGGCGGATTTCAGGGGGTGTGAATATGGGTGTGGGTGACTGTTTTGTAAAAGCTGTGTTGTGTGGTGTGTGGTGTGTGGTGTGTGTATATGTGCAGTAGTGGGTTTGGGGGGTGACAGCTGAACCCATCTGTCCCTCTCTTTGCAAGGAAAGCGAAAATGCTCCTGGACGAGATTGTGTCCCGGGGCCGGGGCACGCCCCCGTCCTCCTTCCACGAGTCCACCAACGGCCAGAGCGGCTCCGTCCAGGAGATGATGATCCCAGCGGGGAAGGCGGGGCTCATCATCGGGAAGGGAGGAGAGACCATCAAACAGCTGCAGGTCTGTGCCCCCTGCTGGCTCCACCCGCAGTACAGACATTAGTACATAAGTACAGGCTGTCCATTTCCTACACCCGCAGTACAGACATTAGTACATAAGTACAGGCTGTCCATCTCCTACACCCTCAGTATAGACACCAGGGTCTCAACCCTGCACACCTGCAGTACAGACACCAGGGTCTCAGCCCTGCACACCTGCAGTACAGACACCAGGGTCTCAGCCCTGCACACCTGCAGTTCAGACAGCTGAGTGTCAGCCCTGCACACCTGCAGTACAGACACCAGGGTCTCAGCCCTGCACACCTGCAGTACAGACAGCTGGGTGTCAGCCCTGCACACCTGCAGTACACACACCAGGGTCTCAGCCCTGCACACCTGCAGTACAGACACCAGGGTCTCAGCCCTGCACACCTGCAGTACAGACACCAAGGTCTCAGCCCTGTACACTAGCAGTTCAGACACCAGGGACTCAGCCCTGTACACCTGCAGTACAGACACCAGGGACTCAGCCCTGTACACCTGCAGTACAGACACTGGGTTCTCTGAGGGATGTGTGTGTGGAGTACTTTAGTCAGAAGTACAGCATGAGTGAAGACTGGTTCTTCCCTTGCCATGTAGGAGCGGGCGGGGGTGAAGATGATTCTGATCCAGGACGGGTCCCAGTGTCCCAACGTGGACAAACCCCTGCGCATCATCGGAGAGCCCTACAAAGTGCAGGTACTGGGGTCGCGTCCCGAGGATTCGGCAGCTTCCTCAAACCTCAAAATGCTCTTCATCCTCCTCCGACATGAGAAGAGAGGAAGTGGCACGAGATTTACATTACTTACACTGCAGTTACATTACACTGAGTTCTTATCCAGAGTGACTTATACAGTCTGCTGTAAAAAAAAAAAAACCAAAAAAAAACAAAACATTTTTATTTAATATGTCATACATTTCCTGCGGCTGGGTAATTACTGAAGCGGTTCAGGTTAAGTACCTTTCTCAAGGGTACAGTGTCTTTGCCCCGCCTGGGATCCCACCCCATAACCTCGGCTGCAAGCCCGGGTCTCTAAATGCTGTTCTACACTCCAGTCCTTGGGTTGCCCAGACAACCTGGATGGCGGGGAGTTAATGAGAAGCCCTTGGAGCGCCGGTCTCTGTTCGCTGTGCTGTCTCTGAGCCGAGGCCTCACTCCTGTCTGAAGTGTACCTGCGTTACGCTCCTCTGTGGCATCTGTGCACATGCTCACGTGTTTTCAGTCTCTGAAGCCCACGCTCCTCTCTCTCCGTGTGTGTGTGTGTGTCTGTCTGTCTGTCTGCCTGTCTGTATGTATGTGTGTGTCTGTGTGTGTGTGTCTCTCTGTCTGTCTGTCTGTCTGTCTGTCTGTCTGTCTGTCTGTGTGTGTGTGTGTGTGTGTGTGTGTGTGTGTGTGTGTCTGTGTGTCTGTAGCATGCGCGGGAGCTGGTGCAGGAAATCCTGTGTGAGAAAGACCACCCTGGATTTGGGGAGCGGAGCGAGTACGGGTCCCGCATGGGGGGAGGCGGAATCGACGTGAGTACCCCCCCAACCACAGCCTTTTACCCCGCTGCCTCCACCTTTTACCCCCCGCCCACAGCCTTTTACCCCCCTGCCTCCGCCTTTTCCCCCGCTGCCTCCACCTTTTACCCCCCTGCCTCCGCCTTTTCCCCCGCTGCCTCCACCTTTTACCCCCCTGCCTCCACCTTTTACCCCCCTGCCTCCGCCTTTTCCCCCGCTGCCTCCACCTTTTACCCCCCTGCCTCCGCCTTTTACCCCCCTGCTTACTCCTTTTACCCCCACTCCTTCTGCCTTTTACCCCCCTGCCTCCAACTTTTACCCCCCTGCCTCCGCCTTTTCCCCCGCTGCCTCCACCTTTTACCCCCCTGCCTCCACCTTTTACCCCCCTGCCTCCGCCTTTTCCCCCGCTGCCTCCGCCTTTTCCCCCGCTGCCTCCACCTTTTACCCCCCTGCCTCCGCCTTTTACCCCCCTGCTTACTCCTTTTACCCCCACTCCTTCTGCCTTTTACCCCCCTGCCTCCAACTTTTACCCCCCTGCCACAGTCTTTTACCCCCACTGCTTTTGCCTTTTACCCTCCTGCCTCCACCTTTTACCCTCCTGCCTCCACCTTTTACCCTCCTGCCTCTGCCGTTTGCTCCCCTGCCTCCGTCTCCGTGGTGGCAGTGTGAGGCGTTTTGGATTCACCGCGTGCCGTTCGCCCTTACTCACGGCCCGGTGCAGACGCGCGGAGGGGAACGGGAGGCGCTAACCGCTCTGTGATTGGACAGGTCCCGGTCCCGCGCCACTCGGTCGGCGTGGTGATTGGCCGCAACGGAGAAATGATTAAGAAGATTCAAAATGACGCCGGCGTGAGGATACAGTTTAAACCAGGTAAAGTGTCCACTCTGCTCGTTGTGCTGTTTAAACTGTGCAACTGGTCCCCCGCACCCCATGAAACGATGAAAATCAGGTAAGATGTCCCTAGATAGGCAGTCGGGCATTTTAACACACGTGCAGGTCATTCAGAGTGCCGCCTATAAGGACACGGCATTCAGAGAAGCTGGGAAGGTCGTTTCAGCAAGGCCATTGCAGCGTGTAATGTGGAACTTATTTAAATCCATTGCAGTGAGTTTGTGCTTCACAGCAGTTCTTCCCAAACAGTGGGTCTTGGGCCCTCTGGTGGGCTTTTAAAATGGTGCACGTAAAAACATTTTTTCCACCTTTTCTGTGATGAGTTGTGATAGGTTTACACCCAGAATTTCAATTTGCTATAACCTTGGAGCAGGCTGTTTTTCATCTGAAAGGGACAGGTCATTTTCCGGCGTTTTTTTTGGTGTGTATTTTGATTGGCCCAGACAGGTTTTATGTGCAGTGGAGGACAGTTTAGATATACTTACAGAAGTTTCTGAAGAGCTGTGTGCTGCGCATGACTGGACAGGGGTTCAGGGGATTGTGGTCCGGAGCATGAAATTGCACTGATGATTATAAACACATGAACGGATTAATTTCATATTGTTTATTCGTAATTATAAACATGAATAACTGTTTTTATATCATGCCAGTACTTCTTTCCTTGAGTGCAGCAGTCTGTGTGTGTGTGTGTGTGTGTGTGTGTGTGTGTGTGTGTGTGTGTGTGTGTGTTGTGGGTAGGGTTGGGCGATGTATAGCAAAGCTAATTATCGAATGCGGTCATAGTCACCGTATGGTGTATTTTTTTGTCTTTCTGTCTTAATTGTACCTGATGCTGCAGTAAACATCCCAACTTCAGAGGCAGTGTGTGAAAAGCTTCCAGAGAAACAGAACTGTGCCACGGTTATTTTTTAGGTGTTGATAAGGAGGCCGGTCTAGAGCAAAGCCCTGCAGCTTTTCTGTGATGACAAAAACACGTCACGCGATCACACGGAAGCTGTGTGACCTTGCTGCCGATTGGCTGTCTTACCTGCACCCAACAGATAACGTGTTTTTCCCGGAGGCGTTCCACGCGGTCTCTGAAGTGTTGGTTGTTTGGTGTGGCATCAGGTGTATTTAAAGACAAGAAGATGAAAGAATAAAAAATAGATA
The DNA here is from genome assembly GCA_039654925.1 of Anguilla pacifica. Taxonomy (NCBI): domain Eukaryota; kingdom Metazoa; phylum Chordata; class Actinopteri; order Anguilliformes; family Anguillidae; genus Anguilla; species Anguilla pacifica. The sequence continues at coordinate 12,383,699 of CM077300.1, read as the reverse complement.
CACCTCAGGGAGGCGATGACCCTAATTGCGTTTGATAATTGTTGCTATGTATGGCCCGGCCCTCGCCGCGGGCCGTTTCCCCGCGTAAGCCACCTCCCGTCTCGTTGCCCCAGACGACGGCGTGGGTCCGGACAAAGTGGCGCACATCATGGGCCCCCCCGAGCGCTGTGACCACGCCGCCCGCATCATCGCCGACCTGCTGCAGAGCATCCGGGCCCGAGAGGAAGGACAAGGGGTGGGTACGGCTCGGACCGCTCGCCTTCCGCTCTCCGACCGCTCGCCTTCCGCTCTCCGACCGCTCGCCTTCCGCTCTCCGACCGCTCGCCTTCCGCTCTCCGACCGCTCGCCTTCCGCTCTCCGACCGCTCGCCTTCCGCTCTCCAACCGCTCGCCTTCCGCTCTCCGACCGCTCGTCTTCCACTCTCCGGCCGCTCGCCTTCCGCTCTCCGACCGCTCGTCTTCCGCTCTCCGACCGCTCGCCTTCCGCTCCGCTCTGTCCGCCGTTGCGTCGCTCGCGTAGCGGATGCCCTTATCCAGAGCGACGTACGGAACAGGAGCACGTTAGTGTTCATGTGAGCGCTGTCTCTGTTAGGCTGCTGAGTGGCTCATGCTGTTAAGGCTCTGTTCCAGTGTGTGGATGGGACCCTCAGCCTGGTGTCTGTTAAGGGATTTCAGTTTAATGCGTCCGAATTCAGTTGCAAATGAGCATTGGACCTGTTACCATGATTAAACATTCCAAAATTATAAGAAATAGGGGAAAAGTATTCATTAAAAAAATAAGAAGTGAAGTGAACTTAGATTTGAGGTTCCTCATAAAGGAAACGCGCTGTGCACACAAAGTGCTAGCTTTGCAAATCGCAGTGGTTGCGTTGACTTGTTTAACGTGTGTTCTAATGACACGTCTGTGTGTGCTTCCACAGGGCCCCCCGGGGCCGCCCGGTCCTGGAATGCCCCCGGGCCGGGGTAGGGGCCGGGGACAGGGCAACTGGGGCCCCCCTGGGGGGGAGGTGACCTTCTCCATCCCCAGCCACAAGTGTGGCCTGGTGATCGGGCGGGGCGGGGAGAACGTCAAGGCCATCAACCAGCAGACAGGCGCCTTCGTGGAGATCTCCCGCCAGCTGCCCCCCAACGGAGACCCCAACTTCAAGCTCTTCATCATCCGGGGCTCCCCGCAGCAGATCGACCACGCCAAGCAGCTCATCGAGGACAAAATCGAGGTATCGGGGCTGAATTTTTTGGGCTTTTTTTTTAGAACGGATGCTTTGCACAATGTGCGGTAGGGTTGCTGACGCTCGTGGTGTGCGGGCTGATGGGGAACGTGCTTGTCTGCGCTCTCCCGAATAAGTGGTAGAAGTTGCGGTGATGAACGCTGAAGATAAATATGATTGGGTGTTCCAGACCGGGGGCGGGTCGTAACTCTGCGGTCTGTTGTGTTCGCAGGGTCCGCTCTGTCCTGTGGGCCCTGGTCCCGGTGGCCCCGGCCCCTCCGGTCCTATGGGCCCCTACAACCCAAATCCCTACAACCAGGGGCCTCCCGGAGGTCCTGGCCCACAGTAAGTACTGCCCAGTCTATCTCCAGCAGCCGCGCTGAGTCCAGCGGTGCAGTGGCGACATCTAGTGGTGGCTCTGCAGTGTTA
>CM077300.1:12304563-12377063 GCA_039654925.1 Anguilla pacifica | reverse complement strand
GGTCGTGATGACTGTGTCACCCACAAGGGACCTCCTTGTGCTCCAACTCGTCCTTTGATTGCTGTTTTTGTCTGGGAAAGGAAAGATTTATTTTTTTGTTTTCCCCATTATTTCTTGTTCTGAGAAGTCATGATGTTATATATTGTATGCTTGGGTTTTACTTTTTACTGCTTGTTTTTAAAAACTTCACAAATAAAAGATGATATTGAGACCTCCCAATTTTTCTCCCCTGTGAGACTTTGTCAGTCCAGCCCTGTGTGCGTACGTGTGTACTGTTGAATGTCTGCATGGGGGTTTGGGTTTTTCAGTGGAAGATCCAATCGAGTGGGGGTGTGGAGGCTGGTTCTGTTCTGGAATGACGTGTACCTAGCCTTATCTGTAGCCACTACCATAGAGAGGGCGCTGCTAAGAGTTAGCTCAGCCTTTTCAGGTCTTGTTCCATTTGAGGTTTTCCTTGGGTGGGGACTTTCTTCAAAAACCTGTTTTTGCATTCCTTTGAAGAGGTGCGCTGATCTTTGGAGGGGAAGGCACCACTGATGTTACCATAAACCAACCAGGTGGTCAGCCTAACATCAAATAATCTCTAGATTCTGAAAAATTCCATGTCCGTTGGTCTTCTGAAAATTCCTGTACTATTTCAGTGAGCCTTACAATCGCCAGGGACTCCTGTTACGAACCAGAGCCTTGTGTGTTTAAGGAAGATGGAAGCAACTATCCACCGTCTGGTAAGGCCATAGAAATATATGTGCTTTTACTGCCACCACAGTGCATGCTTGTGTGTGTGTGTCTCCATTACTTCTGTGACTGAGGATTCAAGTTTGTGTGGTCATAGCTGCGTTTGTGGGTATTCCAGTGTGTGTCATGTCACCTTAGTTACCTTAGCGTTTCTAAAAGTCTGTGCCACTTCCGGTCTCTCCCTACGTGTCCTCACACCACACGTCTGAGAGAAATTCACCTGTTTGCAGTGTATTGTCGTTCTGTAAACGCCTTCACATGGGTTTCCCCCCTCAACTTGTCACTGACACCAGGCACTGACACCGTGGTCTGTACCGTACTGAGGTGAGAACTCTCATGGGGTGGCCTGCTGTGTGCAAAATCCTCTACTACAGGGCAGCTGTGAAGCTGTGTTTTTTTTTTTTTTTGGCCGTGTCCCACTTGGGATACAAACTTGCAAACCCCAGGGCTGAGGAGAGTGCTTTGTCCATCCCTACTGCACTATCCACCTCCTTTCGCTGGGTGTCACTGTGGGTTCTTTGTTCTCGTTTTCAATAGAAGCTGGCATTATCACGTCACTGTATGGAGGAGAGTGCAAAATAAAAGGTCTTTGACACAGTACAATTTTAAAAATTCTTAATTTATATCTCTTAAAATTAAAAACATCTGCATTGCATTCTATGACCTCCAAAGGCACAAGCATTCTCTCGGTTGTCCATATTCTTAAAACACTTTCCCACATTCCCAAGTTTTTTTTTTTTTTTTTCTTGCACCGTTAGAAAACGAATTTCAGCTCTTATACGATGTACACATTAATACAAAAAAACAACAAAAAAAAACCACCATTCAGTTGCGATCCTTTAACATGTGTCGGGAGGATCTGAGTGATATGTCGGATCGGTGCTGGCAGGCATCGAGCCCTCTGAAGAGAGGGTTAAATCATGCTGGTTTGAGCCCCTTCCATGACTGCTAAAAGGACTGTACCCTGCGCTAATCTGTCTGCTGTCAACGTGGCGTAAAATTACTGTGGAAACCGAAAATCGCAGAACCAGCAACGATAATGACTATAACAAAGTGGCAGTGGCAATGCCCTGTGACTCAGAACCAAAGTTTTGGCCGAAAGGAAAATGCTGTTTTATGAACAAGATCTGTGTGCTTGTGTGACGGGGGCTGGGGCTGGGGGTGGTGGTGGTGGGGGGGGAGTCATCTATGCTTATTCAGCCATATAGTCAGTCAATCAGTCTCAGTCTCTGTCTCTCTCTCTCTGATGAAGGAAAGGAGGTGCAGAATGGTATCTGAACGCCACTCGTCTCTCATCTGGAGCACGTCGGTAAGCGCTTCCATTTTACAGGCTCCGACACTGAAGAGCTGTGCACGCACGCACGCACGCATTAAAGTCCACCCCCCCCCCCCTTCATGACCCGCAGGCCTGTATTACGCAGTTAAAACCAGCATGGAGTGACGGCAATGTCAGCCAAGGCAAGAACAAAAAAAACGGGACACGTTTGGCACAGAGATGGAGTGAAATTTAAAATCGTAACCGGTGACGGGACGCAAGCCTCGCAGCAACGCGAGAAGGCAAACGGCAGAACGAAACGCCCGAGAAATGTCAAGACCGCCGTCGCTTCGCTCGGAAGCATGAGGCGAACTGGAGAAGACGCGCGCGCGCACGCACGCACGCACGCACACACGCACACACGCACACACTCACACACACACACACACACACACACACACACTCTCTCACACACACACACTCTCACACACACACACACACACACACACACACACACACACACACACACACTCTCTCTCACACACACACACACACACACACACACACACACTCTCTCTCTCACACACACACACACACAACAGGGAACACAGGCTTCTGTGTCAGACACACGTGACTGCTTATAAACACTGTTCCTTGCTTTCAGTGGCTGTTTTAACCCTAACGGCCATCCCCCTGGAGAAACGCCCTGCGCGGACGAGACGCCTCGGGCCCTTCTGCGGCGTCACCGAGGGGACTGCCACAGCGGCGTCACCCAAACCCTGTCCTGAGGGGCGGAGAGCGAGCCGAGGGCACGGAGATGTGGCTGGCTAGACACCGGGCGCACTAAAGTGGGTCAAACGCTTTCACAAAAAAAAAAAAAAAAAACTTTGCCACAAGATTGACTTTGAATGTACAGTTTTAAACTAGGGAATTCACAAAACCCACTGATATATTTAAAATGGCAGCGGTAGCCAAATATCTCCCTGGAAACCAGGTGGCGGCGCTGGCCAGACGAACGCAGACGACGTGACCGGAGACGCCCTCGGACGCCAGCACAGGGCGACGCCCCAAAGGCACGCGCCAACACAGACGGCACAGAACGGGATCACGACACCGCACGGACAACACGCTTACGGCCACATCCACCCGCGGGCCAGCACGCCACGCCCACCGCCGCGCCGATAGGCTGCCAGGCTTTGACTGACACGGCCCCTCTGACCGCGATTGGCCGGGTGTGACTCCAGACCTTAATGTATGTATCAGGCAGGTTGTCCCCAGTTCCATTAAGTTAATAACCGTCAACCCACCTTAACCGTTTTCAAAGCTAGTTCACTGCGCACTCAATGACGGTGGGCATTCCAGACTGGTCCCCAGGGACAGTTTGTAGGGACATGCTCCTCTTTTTCTGTGATCGGACAGGTTCTTGTACCTCAGACTGATAGGCGTAGCAGTTCCGGGACAGACAGAGAAGAGGGCTGGGTGGTGGGTGGGGCAGGTCTGAGATCAGACCAGGGGAGACAACTGTCAAACGGTCAGTTCAGTGTGTGTGTGTGTGTGTGTGTGTGTTGCTGGTGTCAAGGAGTGTGTCCATGAGACACTGTGAGTGGTACTGCCACTGCTGAATGTGAACGTGTGTGCATGCCTACAGTCACGGTTACCTCTGTGGGTGTTCTAGTGTATGTGTATGTGTGTTTGTGTGTGTGTGAGAGAGGGACAGTGTATGATGTCACAGTAGCCTCTGTGCATGGACACTCCAGTGTGTGTATGAGGTCAGAGAGGCCACAGTGGGTGGACATTCCAGTGTGTGTGTGTGTGTGTGTGTGAGAGAGGTCATAGTAGCATCTGTTTGAAGGTTTTCCAGTGTATGAGTGAGGTCATAATGACCTCACAGGCAGGTATTCCAGTGTGGGTGTGTCAGTTGTCGGCCTGCCCGGTGTTGAAGAGCACTCTGGGGTCGGCTCTAGCCAGCTTAGCAGGAGGCTCTAGAGATTCCACTCCAAGACTGGCCGAATCCGAGGGGAGGGACAACTCCTGACACTCATCGTCGCTCTCCTCTTCCTCCTCCTCCTCCTCTTCTGGGGCACGCAATGAAAGGGAGAGGAGAGAGTTTTAGCATGGAATGACCTACAGAAGGGGACTATGAGACCTTTGACCTTTAGGGGATGCTACCTTTGTCAGGGTCCAGCGTGCCCAGAGTTCGTCCCAGGCTGGCAAACTGTGGAAGGAGAGGAGTTTCTCAGCATTTTATAACGGTCTCCCAGTCCTACTGCTGTGCACTGCCCCTTTAACGAGTAGGTTTTCTGGAATGTTTTTTTCAAAATACTAAGTCAGTGTTCTAGAACTCCACTGCTTTCAGTGACCAGTAGTGATTGTGACATCAGCATTAGAATGTTCAGTTTAGAACATTCTAAAGGGGTAATGTGCTTTATCCTGCTCTGTCTAACCCAGCACGCTTACGGCAGTGCACCCTAAAGGAACGGCTGTCTGCGGCGCGGTACCTCTCCCATGACGGCGATGGCGGTCTCCCCCTTGGCCTGCGCCACGCGGTGCTCCACCAGGTAGTACATGTACTCGTCGTACAGCAGCCGGATCAGGTGGAAGGAGCCGAAGCTGGCGGCGCTGCGCAGGGTCAGGTCTCTGATCACCATGGAGCTGAGAGAGAGAGGGAGAGGGGGCAGGGTCAGGTCTCTGATCACCATGGAGCTGAGAGAGAGAGGGCAGGGTCAGGTCTCTGATCACCATGGAGCTGAGAGAGAGAGGGCAGGGTCAGGTCTCTGATCACCATGGAGCTGAGAGAGAGAGGGCAGGGTCAGGTCTCTGATCACCATGGAGCTGTGACGCAGAGGGAAGGCCAACCGATCAGTCCACATTTGGTTAAAAAAACCCCCAAAAATCCGTTCAGGCTCCACTCACACAGGCAGACAAAACTGCCTGAGAGAAACTCCTTTTCTCACCCAGCCAGTGAGCTCACGTTAATAGTAAACCCTGATCACTCCCTGCCAGTAAACCCTGTTCACACCACAGCCCACCATTTGGCACCGATGAGTGAAATCGCACGAGAATCAAGGCTGTACAGAGTCAGAACTTCCTGTCTCTGTTCAGTCACACGTGCAACAGAAATGCTGATACCGGTCAGAGGGACTTTACCACGTAGACCTTGAGACTCCTACTATTTACCACAAGTTTTTTTTTTTCCCCCAACAAATCATTTACAATTTTTGTCATTTGGCAGAACCAAAACAACATACAAAAGCTAACACCACCAGAGCTAGAGTTGGGGAAAGTTAGTCATATATACAGTCAAGGTGCTAGCTTAAGACCTGCTAGATAAAGGGAGATTGCAAGTGTTTGAAGAGACGGGGCAGCCAGCTGGTCTGATTGGAGCATGCGGTGTAATCACTGTCTGAAGACAGGAAAGGGCGGTACCGTTCGCTGCTCGCCATGCCGGTGTGAGCCAGTCGTTTAGGCCGCGCCCCCTCTCCCCCTCACCTGTAGAAGGACCACTTCAGCAGGAAGAGCTTGGCGGCTTTGGGGAAGGCGGGGCTGGCCTGGTAGGGCTTTAGGACCTGGGAGACCACCCCGTCCAGCCAGGCGGCCCACTGCTCCAGAGAGTTCTGCTGCTGCAGCGTCAGCTTGAAGTCCTGCTCTAACCGCTGCACCACCCGGTCCTCGCAGCGGCACACCCACGAGGCCTGCTCCTGAGGGGCGCAGAGGGAGACCGTCCAATCACGGGTCGCTCACTGGCATGGCAGCCAATGAGGTAAGCTCCCGAGAGATACCACACACAGTCCCTTTTATAGCCAGACCATTACCAGACACACTCTTTTTTACAGCTAGACCACTACCACACACACTCCCTTTTACAGCTAGACCATTACCACACACACCCCCTTTTACAGTTATACCATTACCACACACAGTCCCTTTTACAGCTAGACCATTACCACACACACCCCCTTTTACAGTTATACCGTTACCACACACAGTCCATTATACAGCTAGACCACTACCACACACACCCCCTTTTACAGTTATACCATTACCACACACAGTCCATTATACAGCTAGACCACTACCACACACACCCCCTTTTACAGTTATACCATTACCACACACAGTCCCTTTTACAGCTAGACCACTACCACACACACAGTCCCTTTTGCAGCTAGACCAGCACATGTTAACAGCTGAACCGCTAGCACACAATCAGCACTACAGGCAGCTCTGTCCCTGCTACAGACAGACAGACAGACAGGCAGGCAGGCAGGCAGGCAGGCAGACAGACAGACAGACAGACAGACAGACAGGCAGACAGGCAGGCAGACAGGCAGGCAGGCAGGCAGACAGACAGACAGACAGACAGACAGACAGACAGACAGACAGACCTGCACGTTGGCGAAGTCCACGCGGTTGAGGTCGCTCAGCATCTGGTTGATCTGCGCTGTGTTCTGCAGGACCGCGCGCGCAGCCTGGGCCAGGTGGTTGAGGGAGGTGTACCTGCGCAGCGTCTGCGCAAACGCACCTGCTGATGTCACCTGGTGGGGGGGGGGGGGGGGGAAGGGGGATCGTGAGAGAGAGCTGACCCCGACACTCCGTTCACAGGGACGAGAGGACCCCTGCCTAAACACAGCCTGGCCAGTGGGATGGTTCTGGGGCGGGGCAGCCTCTCAGGAGGCAGGTGGGTTTTAAGGGGAAGGTAGATGGCGCTGTAGGCGAGCTCCTGGTTACAGGCACAGCTCACCGTGTCTCACAGTGTGGCTGAGAGATCCACGCACCCTTACTCCCGGCAAGCGAGCGCTCGTTTGCTGAAATGACACACCTTGATGCGAAGCATCTCCTCAGGAATGTTCATCATGGCGTTGGACAGCCAGCTCTCCAGGCTCTTGGCGAAGTTTCGGATGGCTTGTGTTAAGGCACCTGTGGGACGTGGAGGGGAGGCGAGTTCAGAAGCACCGCCTACAAACCTGAATGTAAACTGTCAGTTTCACAGCCGAAATCAAAGTGGTATGGGTGGAATGAACTGACCGGTGGATGGAGGCTTTGTGTAGTGTACACTCATTATGGATGAGTGAAGGATGTAGGGTGTAGGGTGCACTCACTGGGGATGAGTGAGGGATGTAGGATGTAGGGTGCGTGTGTAGTGTACACTCATTATGGATGAGTGATGGATGTAGGATGTAGGGTGCGTGTGTAGTGTACACTCACTGGGGATGAGTGAGGGATGTAGGGTGTAGGGTGCGTGTGTAGTGTGCACTCACTGGGGATGAGTGAGGGATGTAGGATGCAGGGTGCGTGTGTAGTGTACACTCATTATGGATGAGTGATGGATGTAGGATGTAGGGTGCGTGTGTAGTGTACACTCACTGGGGATGAGTGAGGGATGTAGGGTGTAGGGTGCGTGTGTAGTGTACACTCACTGGGGATGAGTGAGGGATGTAGGGTGTAGGGTGCGTGTGTAGTGTACACTCACTGGGGATGAGTGAGGGATGTAGGGTGTAGGGTGCGTGTGTAGTGTACACTCACTGGGGATGAGTGAAGGATGTAGGGTGTAGGGTGCGTGTGTAGTGTGCACTCACTGGGGATGAGTGAGGGATGTAGGGTGTAGGGTGCGTGTGTAGTGTGCACTCACTGGGGATGGGGCGCAGCACGTCGGGGATGAGGATCTCCACCAGGCCCTGGTACAGCGTGTTGTCGCAGTCTTTGCTCCAGCGCAGCACCGGCTCGTACTTGCACAGCATCACCAGGCAGGACTTGGGCAGCCGCTTCTCCGACTCGTCATGGCTGGGCCAGTAACACAGGGATGGTACACTGTGAACACCCTGTGTGTGATTGGCTTACACTGTGAACACCCTGTGTGTGATTGGCTTACACAGCAAGTGCCCTGCGGGTAACTGGCTTACACTGTGAACGCCCTGTGTGTGATTGGCTTACACTGTGAGTGTTCCAGTGTCGCTGGCCTGGTTCTCACTGAACCTCCAGAAGGTTTTCCACAGCGTCTCCACCAGAGTAAACTGCAGGTTAATTATCACATCCAGGATGGCCTGGTGGGGAAAGGAAAGAGGGTAGTCTGACAGTCACAGTTACTCTGAGGTACAGACTTACAGTCAGTTATTCTGCGGTAGTCTTGCAGTCACAGTTACTATACCTCGCAGTGCTCCCTGTATAGCAGCTGGTAGTTCTTAATGTGCTCCAACTCAATCCCATCAGGCAGTGCTTTGCCCTGGAGGTCAATGTCGGGGAACTCAGGGAGGGCGCGAGAGGCATCTGGTCACAGGTGGGGAGAGATCATCACTCAGGGGAGTGCGCCTGCGCGTGGAGTCAATCACCCCGGCCTTCCCTAGTAACCCTAGTGCATGGAGTCCATCACCCCGGCCTTCCCTAGTGACCCTAGTGCGTGGAATCCATCACCCCGGCCTTCCATAGTGACCCTAGTGCGTGGAGTCCATCACCCAGGCCTTCCATAGTGACCCTAGTGCGTGGAGTCCATCACCCCGGCCTTCCCTAGTGACCCTAGTACATGGAGTCCATCACCCCGGCCTTCCCTAGTGACCCAATGCATGGAGTCCATCACCCCGGCCTTCCCTAGTGACCCTAGTGCATGGAGTCCATCACCCAGGCCTTCCCTAGTGACCCTAGTGCATGGAGTCCATCACCCGGCCTTCCCTAGTGACCCTAGAGTTAAGCTACGAGCTACTGCTGGGTGCTACTTCTAAGCATTTCAGGGTTAAATTCTGTATGGAGAACAAGTAAAGCACTAAAAGAAGACTTAAGGAGGGATTTGATTGAGGTTTTTATATTTTAAAAAGGTGATTAAGAGTGGACTACAGTCAATATTTTGTGAAAATTCTGCTCACTCGTCAGTAAGTGTCTTTGGTCAATACTTGGAACAGCTTGCCAGGTTATGTATTAAAGCACAGACCCTGGTCTCTGTTCAACACCCTATTTCACAGAGTGCTCAATAAACAGTAGACACAATGGCGAGCCTACATAGGCTGTAAGGTCTGTTCTTGTCATCAAACATTCTTACGTTACTATGTGGTGGAATACTGTTCTGCCTGCCCAAGGTGAGTCAGAGAGCAAATCTGATCATAAGACCAGACTGAAGTCCGGAGTCTTAACAGCAGTACCAGGGTGGTGATTCTGCTGTGAAGTGTGAAATCTCTCTGCTCACCCAGGAACTGCTGGTACTGCTGCACCTGGGCACTGATGTCAGTGAGACCCCCCGCCTGCTGCTGCCCCGCCCCCAGAGCCATCCCATTGGTCATCCCCTCCACCTTCTGCACTGGCTTTAATCTGGACCGGAAACAGGGAGAGAACAGTCAGTCAGAGGTACAAAGCACTGTCTGTCATTCGCCATCAGACACAGACAAACTGACAGACAGACAGGCAGACAGACACATAGACACGCAGGCAGACAGATAAAACAGGCAGGCAGACGGTGACACCCAGACAGACAGACACACAGACAGAGACAGAGAGACACACAGAGACAAACAGATAGAAAGACAGGCAGACAGAAGGACAGACAGACGGAACCTCTGTTTTTGGGAAAAGGGCTGCTGTCTCATGGCCAGGTGTTGCTGGTCCTCCATCAGTCTGAGCAGGGAGGAGCTGGCTTTGATCCGCAGCCCGTAGTAATGGTACTTAGAGTTCCCTCTGAAACACAAGCAGACTGGAAGCTTTCATCACTGTGCTAGTGTGCAGTGTGGGTAGTTGCCGTGTGCAGTGCAGGGTGGATGGTTGCCGTGCGCAGTGTGGGTGGTTGCCATGCGCAGTGCAGCGTGGGTACTTACCGCGTGCCCAGCCTCCGTGTTTTCAGGCCCATGAAGACGGAGCGGATGAGCTTGCCGAAGGAGGCGGCGTTGACGGGCTCCAGCTTCTGCTCCTGGCAGTGCAGCAGGTAGTGGCAGTACAGCGTGGAGCGCGGCAGGCTCACCCCCTCCGCCGTCTCGTAGTTATCCAGCAGCCACTGCACCTGGGGGCGGGGCACAGTGAGGTCACACACTCCGCCCTGCACGTGCACACACACACACACACACACAAATGTGCACAAAAACATGCATGCACGGAGGGCACACGCGGCCTTGCTTACACTCACTCTCACACGCACACACAGGTCACACACCTCCCTGCATGAGTACACGCACACACAGGTCACACACCTCCCTGCATGAGTACACGCACACACACACACACTTGCACTAAGTGGTGTGCCGTGACATACAATCAGGGTATGCAATGAAACCTGCCTTCAAAAGTTACTCAGATATCATGAAGAGACACACCTGTCACAATGGCAAAAACGGCACTGAAATTGGCTGTCGATTCATGTTTCGCTTTCATATTCACACTTAATTAGCACAGTTAATCATACACATTAAGCCTCTGGATAAGAAGGGCATCCGCGTTCGCTCCCATGCACTGTGACACTGAATGGAGACAAGGTCGGGTCTTCAACCGACGCGAATGAGATGTTTGCTCGGGAAGCGAAAACACAGTCAAAGCCGCCACACGGCACCGCGGCCCTCAGGCGCGCCTGATTCATCAGCGTTTATTCACTCGCCCGATTCACAGCAGCGAGCGAGCCTCATTAACGAGGACAGACCTCAAAGAAAATTCTAGAGAGAGAGAGAGAGAGATGCGACTGCGCTTTAACTGTGCTTTCCGAAACGGACTGAGTGAAGATGTCATGACGGACACTCCCGGACACGATTGGACGGGGATTCGGGGAGGCGGGGTTTCGCCGCATACCTTTTTGTCTGCCGACGGCACACTATTGGCCTCTCCCTCTGTCAGTATACTCACGGTGGCGGGAGACGCGCGGGTGTTCTGCGAGTAGCTCTGGCCGGCGGCGCTGCTGCCCAGCACGTACCCCCCCTGGATGACATAGCTGCCCCCGCCGCCGTTGCCCCCCCCTCCTCCTGCCCCGGCTCCGCTGGGAGCGGCCCCCGCCGCCACCGCCTCCCCCACCCCCGCGCCGGGCGCCGCGCTGGCCACGATCTGCCCCGCCCCCGACACGAACATGGACACCGCCCCCCCTGCGCCCGTCGTCACCGCCACCGTTTGAGAGGTCGCCGGGGTGACGACCTGCGACCCCGAGGTGGGCGGGGCCTCATAGTAGGTGGTGGCACCGGTCTGGGTGTACAGGGGGGTGTCTGTGTAGGTGTAGCTGCCAGATCGTCTGCAGAGTAGGCAGATGAGAGAAAGGGAGAGCGAGAGAAAGAGAGAGAAATGGTGGTGGGGGGGAAAGGGGTTAGAGAATAAAACCCAAAAAACAGGGGAAATGGACATTTGAGTAACACAAGCATTTTCACCATATCATTTAAAATGGCATACGTTACATGTTACACACCAGCCATTTAACAAGCCCAAGCATGCCGAGCCAGTGCAGATCCAGACATGAATTCACAAGCGTCTTCCTCCAAAGTACGTGACAGTGCCTCTTATCAGGCTGCAGTTTACAGGCTAAGCTCGAGAAACTTGGACAGAAACCCAGCCTGATAAGCAGCTCGTGCTTGGGAGGAGAACAGCCGCAGACTCGAAAGTGGAGAAAAAAATGGGAGTAAATTGAATTTAAAACCCACAGCCCCACTCGGCAGCCCCAAGGGATTTGGTGCTGAATTAAGACAGGGAGGTGGGGACTCACATGGTGCTGGTGGTATAGCTGGCCTCGCCCCCCTCAACGTACTGCACCTGACTGGTGTACACATGCTGTACTGGGACCTGCTGGAGCTGCTGCTGCACCTGGGAGACACACGCACATACACACACACACACACGCACATGTAAAGTAATTAAGTGGCCCTAGATAAGAGTAGCCACTAAATGCTCTAATATCATTTATCATGGTAGAGGAAAAGTTCCACAATGGGGCGGGGGCCTGGGGGAATTCCCAGGGGGTTTCCAAGGCCTGTGCTATCTGTGCAGCTAGCATGACACAGATAGCATGTAAGAACATTGGTATCAGTAAGCCACAGGCTACAGTAGTGTGGTGCATAAATCAGTAATGCTAACCCGCAGAGTTCCTATGACGGGAGATATGTCGTGTACATATATTAGTAATGGTAATCCACATGGTGCACATAGCCTGATACGGGCCATGGAAATTCAGCTGTGGTGAAAACTGAATGGCGTCTCCTAGGTGCCAGGTGACATCATCGTCATACGAGCACTGATGCGTTCCCTCCGCTCCTGGCCTGACCTTCCCTATCACCCTCCTCTTCCTCTCTCTAATTATTTATGTTCCTCCTAGACCCCCTCATATGGGACCTATCACACATCGCCAGCCCTGGTACCCATCTCCCGAGCACCCTGCCCTGGGATTCGAACCCGCAACGTTCTGGTTTCGCGACTGGCTGTTATCTGAGCGGCGGTCCGCGCGGCCGGCTCCCTGACGTACTCTGTGGCCGGTGAGGGGCCCCCACATCAGGCTCGGGTGCGAGGCCAGCCCTGGGTCCAGCGGGCAGGGGTGCGTGTCCACGTTCCAGCCCAGCGGGAGGGGGTGGAGGGGGACGGGGGAGGGGAGGGGGATGAGGAGGAGGGGGGCGGAGCCGTCCGAGCCGTGGCCCGTGCCGCCCGCCAGGAGGAGGGGCCGGCCGCCTGCCTGCGGGTCCGCGTGTCTGTCCCACGCGTCTGTCCTCCGTCTCTGCACTTCTCCTCTCCCTGCCTCTCCCGCCATCTCTCCCTGACTGACCTGCAGGCTCTGTAACCAGGGGAACGTCAGATACCGCGACAACCGCCTGACCTGCGTCCAGCGGAAACCTGCGCCATCAAGAGCGCAGAAGCAGGTCTGCACGTGTGAGAACTGTGTGTGTCAGTGTGTGGGCGCGCGCTCGGTCACGCAAACGTCTGAAGCTGTGTATGGATACGTGTGCGTGTGCCTTTTTGTGTTTATACACGCGTGTCTGATTGTGAGCCAGCGTTGATGTTGATGTTTTGATGTGTGGTGAGTGTGACGGTGCGTATATGTGAGAGTGTGCATCTCACCTCCTGAGTCAGGTGCACAGGCTGCAGGCTGGTCACACTCAGCTGAGCGCTCTGTCCAGTCTTGCCCGTCTGAGATGCTGCTTGCACCACGGACCTCTGTGGGCGGGAGGCGTCAATCAATCAATCTCATCTCCGTATCGTATCGCACCCTGCAGGCTGAAGTGCCTGCAGGCAGCATGCCAATCATGACAGGAGGGTGTGGCTGCAGGTCATCAGATTTGTCTAGAGGTCATGACAGGCCGTGAGCCTGAGGAGGGCTCTGCATGCACAGCTTATAAATCAGTCGCCCAGCTGCGGAGGCGTACACCTCTGCTTAGAGGGGCTCTCACAGCACGTACAGCCCGATCTGCAGCGTCGCACGCGGCCGTGCGTGTCCCCCCCCGCAGAACGGAATACACTGCACGCCATGTTTCCGAATCCGTGGTTAATGGAAAATTCTGAATTTCATTTATTATGAATTCAGAAATGTTTGATTGCGTCTTTCTGCGGGGACCCCCGACATTCCACTGTTTCCTCCGCAGCTCAGCCGGTGCGATGACCTGATGAGCGTTTGTTTGGTTCCCGAGCGTTTGCTTCGATCACCGCAATTCATTTCCAATTCAATTCATTCTTGTTCTCCGTTTTTTATTTAGTTTAATACTCTCTTGCGCTTTTGGGGTTCAGTGTGGTGGATTGGTTGCAAGTAATTCACGTCGCCCCCTGAAGGCACAAGGCGTCATTGCATGGGTTTTCAGCCCCAGGCTGCAGCAGTGCTTCAGGAAACTGAGGAAGGAAATGAAGTTTGCCTGAGGTGGAGGAACACCCATGTAAATTTGCCCTGACAGGCTAGAACCGTGCAAATCATGTCTCTGTTCACAACATCCGCCTATGGGGCACACCCAAAAAAGCTGAAATCACAGCAAGCCTCCCTTACAGGTTTTCTGCATTTAATTATTAATTTCATTTTAGCATGCACGCTCAACACACAACGTTCCCGGTCGTCCCATTCCTTAAGACCGGAGCTCAAAGGTTATTGAGAATGAATGATCCCTCTTTCCTGTGTGTCAAAGCGTGTGTTTAGAGCGAAGTTCAAAGTACACAGGCAGGCCGTGGGCTGGAGTAGCTTGCTGTCTGTACTGTTGGCCCGCTCACTTCCACGCTAATGAACATTCATGAGTATTCGGAGCTCAGAGACTGCTCACCTGCGGCTGAGGTGTGTTCTGGGGGGGGGGGGGGGGTGCACGCTGTGCTGTGACGGTTGGGGGAGGGGGCCTTACCTGCTGGGCTGTCTGCACCTGCTGCACCACCTGCGTGGGCACCCCAGTCTGCACCCCCACTGGAGGGGGGCTGGAGTCTGACACTGAATCACTGGAGTGCAAGGAGCCCTCTGGAAGAACAGAGAGCGAGAGAGAGATGGAGAGAGCGAGGGAGGGAGGGAGAGAGGGAGGAAGAGAAAGGGGAACAGGGAGAGGGGGCACAAAAAAGGAGAAACAAAAGCAGAAGAGAGAGGGAGGGAGGGCATAGATAGAGAAGGGAAATGGAGAGAGAGAGAGGGAGAGAGAGCACAGTCACATGTAGAGTACAGTAGTGGCACAGCCTCCCATACTGCTCACACACTATCAGGTAAACATCCACATGCAGGCCTAACACCAGCCCTCCCATTTCTTCACTTCCAGGTGAAACACGAATTAAAGAAGCGGATGTCCCTGGTGGAAGAATGCCGTGCCCAAGCTGAGCTCACAGGCTGGGGGACGAGCACCATGCCCAAGCTCACAGACTGATGGTACAGTGCCGTGCCTGAGCTGCGCTCACAGACTGGGAGACACAGTCCAGGGACACAGTCACATTCTCAGGACAGGTGAGAGAGGAATAGGCCCTGCAAGACCCTTCCCCTCCCCTTCACAAATAAGTATGAATTAAAGGGAAAGTACTACTGTAATAAGAAGACTGAGAACAGAATTGTAAGAAAACATAAATGAAATTGAGAAAGAAACAGGAAACTAAACTAGATCATGAATTATAAAAGAAACTGCTTGCAGAAGGCTTGAAAGATATTGTTAAAATAGCTTTTTTGTACTTCCTAAAAAAGAAAAAAGGATGTAAAAAAAGGACATTACATTCTTCCAAAATCTAAAACTGTTCTGTCTAAGCTTGTTTACAGCCTAACACAGCTACAGTGTCCCGGGTTAAATTTCGCTCTCCTCATCTCTGTTCTTGTCAGAACAGCTCAACCAATGGCAACTGCTGTCATTATCTGATGTGCTGAGGCACCTGTTTTATCCCAGGAGGAGCTTCCTGCTCTTCCAAACGCTGAGGGCAACAGGCAAACATGACTTTCATTATATTTTTTCATAGCTAATGCTGAGTAATCGGTAAAATAATGAGTGATTTAAGTCATCGTACAACTGTGTGTGTGTATGGAAACCGTCACGCACCCACACACACGCACACACTCACACGCACGCACACACACACACACACCACCTTATCTGTGTGGTTCAAAGGTCTCTCACCTGTAACTGTGACTACGATGTACTGGGGCGTGGCCTGGACGTTACTGGACTGAGAGGGGGAGCCCTGGATCTCCGCGGTGACGTACTGTGTCTGGGCGGGGGCGGGCTGCGTGGGGGTGGTTTGGGGCCCCGCCGTGGTCTTCTGAGCAGGGGGCGGGGCGGCCGGGGTGGGGGGCGTGCTCTGTCCTGGTGTGGGAGGGGTGCCGGACGGCTGGGCCGTGGCGGTCTGCAGCTCCGCGAGGAACTGCGCTGGGGCGGTGGGCGGGGCAGGGGACTGTCCGGGCGCCACGCTCACGGCGCCCCCCTGTTGCTGGGAGGTCGGCTGCAGCTCCCCCACGTAGCCTGGAGTCGCCATGACAACAGCAGGGACTCCGCTCTGATAAAAAAAGAGGAAAATAAATGAACACGAATGCAAGTGTGTGCGCGCACACACAGTCATACACTTGCATGGGCACACACTACTGCATGGTTTTGACTGGACCCAAGACTTTGACCTCAAACTCGACCCAAGAATGCCCAGCGTGCATTCTCAGCCCGACCAGACTCAAATAACACTGATCATCAAATGTAACGCCATATATACCACTTTAGCCCCTAACATAATGCTCTTACAATAAGATTCAGCTTATTTAATGCAGAAACTATAGTCTATGGTACAGTTCAGCCTATTTCCGTTCTCCCTCATTACGTAACCTATATTTCAAGCAAAAGCAACATGACCCTTTATTATTTCTCATGAACAAACACATAAATCCTCAGTATGAACAACCAAATAGCACTTCATGATGCTACCAAACCAAAAGGACTTCACATAGGCACAGGAGGGTTCCCAAAATTTCTAAGTAGCCAGCTTGGTGTGTTGGCAGTGAGGAGAGAAATTGTTCTGCTGACATAATTTTTACCAAATGAATTTGCAAGCATCAAATATATGTCTAAAAGAAGCCGGCCAAACAGAAGTCCGTAGTCAGCCACTTAGCTGACAGCCGGCGCTTGGGGAACTCCTTGTAGGCACCCTGAATAATTAAAGGTAGGTATGTACGCTATGTAATATTGATCTTCAGTCTTCTAATTTCCAAAACTGTACATACTTAAGCCAGGCTAACAGGCTATTGCCCAATTAGCCCAATATAAGGAGACTAAAGAGTAGCCTGTGTCTCTCCTCCCAAAAAAAAATAACTTGATGGTCTGATGACACTCACCAAAATGTGTACCATGAAAACTACCAGGCACCTAAATTTCAACATGATGGATTTTCCATCAGTCAGCAATTTTTCTGTTCTTTGCTATGGTAAAGCTGATAGAAACCCGGTATGTAAGCGCTTCAGAACCACTTAAAATCATAAGGTGATTGTTTTTTGACTGGCATCAGTATGTGTGGGAGGAGTTGGGGGGCTTAGACCAAAAGATTATTTCATTGATTGGAATGGGGTGGAGGGTGCTCCGGTATGGAGAGAATGTTGCCGGGGGGGGGGGGTGAGAGAAGTGAAGGAGGAACGGGGGAGGGAAGGGACAGAGCTGGTTTCTTGTTACCTGTAATGCGATCGCTGCCATTAGATATGCGACCGCAGCGGACTACGGCTCTGTTCGTGCTGACCTGCAACAACAGTCCATGTTTACGGGAGGGGGTGCCCTCTGATGCTAGTCTCTCTTAGAACACGCTTCCAATTTACCCTTTCAGAGCTGGAAAAGTTACATTTGAAATGAGTTTGGTAGGCGGGGGCTGTTCTCCTCCACGGCTCCCAGTCCACCTGTGAGATTGGGATCCTACCATTTGATGGTGGGATAAGATGGCTCACTAGTTAACATATCCAGTTTTTAGAAATAGACACATCATTGGCAAAGAAACACTTATTTTTACTTCTCCTTGGCTCTCACTGTAAAAAAAAAAAAAAAAAAAAAAAAAAAAAAAAGACATGCGAATGGACATGCATGTTTAGTGCTCAATGCTGCAACTCTAATTCCCCTTTCTATATCTGTGAGTAAGAAAGGAATACAAGACAGAAGACACACAGTCAAATAGTGGCATACAAGATTTAATCTAATGGGGGGGGGGGAGTGAGGGGAAGAGTGTAAAGTTACTTTCACTGACACACAGACAGAGAAAATTGGGTCTTTGTGGGGGTGGGGGGGTATGAGAGCCCATGAGATTCATAGCGCTCAAAGATGTTTCAAAGACGCCTGAGAAAGTGAGTCACCCACCAGTTGAGGGCCAAATTTCCCATCTTGCGAAACGCAAGTATGGTTTGCGCAAGAGCCCATAGCTCTAAATCGGACGCATTTATAACGGGAAGGGAGGCGGGGAACGTTACACTGGGGTAAACCTATTCTAGGAGGAGAGATGTGGCTTCGCCGTCTGTCCGCCTCTAAACGGAACCAAGGTTTACATTTTTAAAACGTGGCCTCGTTTCCAACTTGAGCCTGGTAGGTCAGATAATGGTATGAGGTGAACTCCCAGCCAGTGACAATGTCACGGCAAGTGCAAGTGTTAGCGCTGTAAATAACGCCAACCAGAAAAGATATGCCAAGAGAAAACTGCATGCAGCTTGAAAATCCGAAGTATCTCTCAATCAATAACGACCATGCAATAATGAGACTGCCACGATGTCTAGAATTAGCTGACACTCCGATTTTGGCATTTCTTGAACTGAATAACGTTAAATGCACAAGTTAAGCAACTTACTGTTTGCGTCATTTTATGAACAGACATACCTGGGTTGCTAGTGCGTTTAGCATTTAAATTCGGATCTGGCAGTTTATTTCAAGAAAATCGTTTATTTAACACTCAGCTTCAATGAAACAAGTAGATCTTCAAGGGTGTTTTAGTTAAAACTTTCCATGCAGTAAATTTCATTATTCAAAATTCATTAGTTAGAACGACTTTATAGGAGATCGGTAGGATTTTCTTTCACTGGGATACACTGTCATTTTTCCTGACCAAACCACCCCATCTCATTATATCACTCGAACGCATGCACTCGGTCGACCCTTGGCATTCCCCCTACATTAGGATTTCCCCTGTCAACCTCCATTCCAATGGAACTGGTGGCGCTGAAGCCAAGCCAGAATACACAACGTGGTTCGTTTCTCCTCGCATACTCTGCGCACTCCTCTCTGATTGGTTCAAGAGCCATACTTGGCAATACAGTCCAATGATAGAAAAGTGCGAATTGTATATGAAGAGAGCCCACAGTCCAACAGCTGCAAGAGAGCTAACCCTATTCGGATTCGTTGCCTCAGATGCCAGTCACAAACATTCCTCTCTCAGCAACACCTCCAGCATTTTAGCACCACCCCCTTATTTGAACAGCTTCATTTTCACGGGTTTCACTTCTACAGATGGCCGCGGCATGATCCAGCAAACGTATGCTTCTCGGAATTTCGTTGTACTGACAGAAAACTTGTAAAAAGTAACGCCAGCAAGTTCCACAAAAATTGTCAGGGCTGCAGCCACTGCAGCGATTCGATTACCTCGCTCTACCCTGTTGTCCAAAGGAAGGACGGAGATATCAATAAACGAAATTAAACGGAAATTAGAGTATCAAACCTGGTTTCCTTGTCAAAGTTAACAATTTACACAGTTACACGGTGTCAGTGCCCCCTCTGAAACGGTGACACACACTCGCTGTTTGCTTGAAGTATTAACAACAAAACTCACGTTGCAACTAAAAGTACAGTACTCTCACGTATTCCGACAACCGCCATTTTGTACCCCAGTCACGGATTTGACATCGTCATAACAACCGCCTGGTTCTGGAGTGTGTCTTCTACTAAGCATACTGCCTTCGGACCTCCACCTTGCTAGACACTTTTGCTCATTTAGCCAGCCAGCCAGCTAGCTAGGGTGGCTACGGGCTAACTAGATACAGAAACAACAGTCGGGAAAACACAGCAGCGTTCTTCACAATGTTTTTCATTTCAAACATCAGAAGCCAAACAAGTAAAGTTTTTTCACCTCTGATTTCCTTTGAATTTTCCCTCGGATTTTTTTGTGTATTTTAATTTTTTTAAGAATCGGGTTGTTGTTGTTGTTGATTTTCGTTGCTGGGTTCTTGTCGCCAGGACTACCGTGGCTATGGCGCTTCGTCCTCACCGGGGCAACTGTTGCTACCCACCCGCTTTAATCCCACCCTCTCTTTCCCTCTGATTGGCTCTATATGTCAAACGCCCTAGAATTATATTTCTGCAATAGGAGCGCCCCATTTGTCAATAAATAGCCTTTCGTGCCATTTGTTATGTCCTCTGTCTATCATCAACAGCAATTGCGCAATTGAAATAACACACCCCGTAAACCCTTAGCAATTGGGATATATAACTGTCAATCTACTGCTACTGTTGCTATCGCATAATTTGTACCTAGCGGTTGTAATATTCGAAGTATCAAACATAGCGAATATTCCGCGGAATAAAAAAGAATATTCCTCTAGATAAGAATACATGCATTCCTTAAGCGAGGACTATTCTCCACTACCCCAAATAATTATTACAAAATTATTCTTCTCTAATTAGTGTTGTCGAACTATGCTGTCCTACTGGAGGAATAATCTAAACAGATAGATTTACATGTACTTGCATGCAAAAAAAAAGTAATGCTCGCATTGTTTTTCCGTTACTGTCTGTATCCTGTGCAGAGATGCTCACGTTGTTTTTCCTATTGGTTTTCATATTGGTTGTTGACGTGTATCTTAATGCATTGCCTTGGAGAATTACTGCCACGCACAAATCACCTATTAACACAAAATATACGGAGTACAAGCTTACAGAGCCATCCTCGTGCAACATTCCCCACCACAAAATAAAATACTGGTGAGCACAAAATATGAAAAAGGTGAAGGCCTCCATGCCCTCCATATTTTCCCTCAAGCATGTGTGGGCAGTTAGCGACGAGTACAGTTAGTTACTATGATTGTTGAGTCGAAAGAAGTGTGAACGTAGCTTTTGTGTGATGATCTGTGGGAATGGGTGGGATATTGTTGGCGCTTTCCTGTGCAACTACCAGTTATCCATGCCTAATTTGCAAAATGTGTAAAATAAATAAATATACTACTCCCTTTGCTGGAAAATGGCTACATACATGTACATATTGTAAGGTGTTTACACAAATCTGGAATACTCTGAAGAACAGGAAGCACATGTGAAACTTGTGGTTTCCAAAGTGCAGTGTCACATATTGCAAACTCCATAGAGTGAAATGTTCATTAGCCATCGTACATCCCTTACCTCCAGCCATGAGGAGTCGGAAGGAACAGAAATGTGTGACCAGGGCTTTGGACTCTGTTTCTCTCAAGGGCAAACTCCCACTTTAGACATTATGCATTAACTGTCAAATAAAGTCATGCACAAAACCAGATTCCCCCGTCACATGCTGTACACTTACAAGCTCTAGAGCAGAGCTGCCCAACCCTGTTCCTGGAGATCTACCGTCCTGTTGGTTTTCACTCTCCAATCCTAACAAAGCACACCTCATTCAACAGCTGGAGATTTTGTTGAGCTGCTAATTAGTATAATCATGTGTGTAAATTTAGGGTTGAAATGAAAACAGACAGGACAATAGATCTCCAGAAACAGGGTTGGGCAGTCCTGCTCCAGAGTTTACATAAGTATCAGCTTTACTGTTCAGTAATACACGCACACATTCAAAACACATAAATACACCTCCACACACCCATGCCTACACAAACACATCTGAAGTTGCAGCTGAGGGGGAGACCACGGGTAGGACTGAAAAGAAGGGCTTTCCATTGGCATGTCATGCTGCTGCGCTCTTAACCCCAGCCAATGGCTCGCAGACAATGTGAAAATT
The DNA here is from genome assembly GCA_039654925.1 of Anguilla pacifica. Classification (NCBI taxonomy): domain Eukaryota; kingdom Metazoa; phylum Chordata; class Actinopteri; order Anguilliformes; family Anguillidae; genus Anguilla; species Anguilla pacifica. The sequence continues at coordinate 12,355,795 of CM077300.1, read as the reverse complement.
AATCGCCCCCGAATATCTTGCCCCAAAATGCCACGTCGGAAGCATCTGTTTCGGCATATTAATTACAATGTTATTGTTGCACTGGGGAATGAGGGACCTTTGCCGACGTGGTCACCCAGATAGGGCCCAGGATCCCATTCTCTGCTTCCTCTGATAGAGCACGCGTTCCCCTGTTATCTGCCAGCCTAAATGTCACAGAATGCTCCTCGCTTCTGTTCTGGCGTGCCCAGCCCACCGTGACGGCCGCCCTTCTGCCCCCCTGCGTTCCCCAGTTCTGTGCGTCAACGAGTAGAGGTGAGGGAGGCCTGTGTGGAGGGGCACCAAAGAATTAAGAAAATAATAGTATGTGGCGGGTGAGCGATGAATATAGGGAAGGGGTAGATGAGGACAGAGAGCTGAAAGGGGCAGGATGGGGAGAGGGGGTGCTAGAGGGGGACGCCGGGTAGATTGGGTAAAGTTAGAGACATATATATATATATATATATATTGTTTGCCATTTTCTCTCATTTTCTCCCCAATTTAGTTGTTATACCAATTACCCGTGTGTATCACACAGTCCTGGTCGATGCGCTATCCTCTGTCAGCCTGGGAAGGGTGTAGACTACCACATGCCTTCTCCGATACATTTGGAGTCACCAGCCGCTTCTTTTCACCTGACAGCGAGGAGTTTCACTGGGAGAGCGTAACGCGTGTGGAGGTTCACGCTATCTCCCCCAGATCCCCTCCCCGCTGAACAGCCGCCCCGACCAACCAGTAGGAGTCACTAATGCAGCGATCAAGACTCATACGCTCACCAGCTTCCCACCCGCGAACACTGACAATTATGTTCGTAGAAACGTCTGGCCAAGCCGGAAGTACCGGGTTCAATCCCCGGCAGCGGTGGAGGAGAGTGCTTATACCTCTACACTACCCAGGCGGCCCTCACATATTTTAACAGGAAGATTTGCATCGTCATTGAGCCAAGTCAAATTATGTGTGTTTTTCCAGAAGGTAGTGAAACTTGTTTGCCTGAGACCGGCCATCATGAGTCATCGCACAGATGCTACATGTTTCATTGTCTGTCAGTGAGCACTAGAGATTGAACTGATGAACTGACATGAGAGAGCAGGTCATCTGCCCTATATCAGTTTGATTGTATTATGTTTGGTTCCAAAGTCCACAGAATGACACTTTGTGAAGATCTACAACAAACTGCATGGCCCTCAGCAAAGTATTTAAGGTGGTGCAACTGGCCCTGTAGGACCTCATCAACATCTCAATAGCTAAAACATGCGCACGCTGATTTAACCTTCATATTATGTTATCCATTTTGTTATGGGCAACATTGAATTGAATGAATCTGTTCAACACAATCAAATAATCCTAAAGCAGTGAAATTTTTTAGCTTTGCCCTTCACAGAGAACAAATATAAGACCATTTATTTAAAACTCTATATTTAATAACAGCTATTGAACATATATTTCCTTTCAAATAAATATTTGAATTTCAAAAAAACTTGTGTGCACAGACATTCTGTAACACAGCTTTGGGTGAAAACACTCCATCTAAGTTCAGGACTCCAAAGGAGTAAACAACACTTCCACTTTCTCTAAGAAAAATAAGTTATCCAGTATTTCAAGTACATTAAAAACTGAAATGGGTTAAATTGACAGGCAACATATTAAGAGGGTTAAAACAAATGGTAAGCCCTGCCCAACATTTCAGGGTTCAATTCTGTGAAGAACCCATGCCTGCCAGTACAATAAATTTGTTTTGTTGTATATTTCAATGAATATGGGTAAGGTATACAAAGTTTCTTGATAAATATTATTTATTTTACCAAACTTATCCATTTATTATCCAACATACATCATAACACAAATCAAAACGCAGCTAAAAAGGAATTTATAATATAGATTATGTGTAACATATAACTGTATAATAGTACATTTCTGCACAGCCACAGTGTGCGTTTGACATGTGTGTATATGACTGTATTGTCCACAGTTCAAGTGTGCGTAATGGGAGAGTAGGTTGGAGATAACAGAGGCGAGGAAGTGGGGGGTCAGCGAACGCAAATGTCTTTCTCGATCAGATTACAGCACACTCTGACTTCCCTACGCATTTGAGCATTGTCAACAAATTGCAGAACCTTTGCTTTCCACATTGTCTCTGTAAAGGTCCCTGTCTATCTCTCTTGGCTATCTGTGACTCTCTCAACCAGCCAGAGTGTGACCATGTTGTGCTTCTACCTTGCAGAGCCCTGAAGCCCAGTATAAATAAGACTCTGGGGGCGCACAAAGAGTCACAACGCTCTCCAACGCCAAAAGGGTGAAGCGACACACGGTGCTTGCTCCAAAAGAAGCCCAGAGAATCACCACTGAATCTCTTTGTGATCCAGACTTCTCTTCTGCACGATTTCAGCCCGCGCCGAGATGTGGAAAGCAGTGTTGCTGGCCGTTTGCTTGTTGGTGTCCAGCGTGCAGGCCTTGGAGGGGAACCCCACATATGGAGTCAAGCTGTGTGGCCGCGAGTTCATACGAGCAGTCATATTCACCTGCGGGGGTTCGCGGTGGAGACGGGCAGTGAGGGGTGCAAGTGAGTCTGTCCATCTATCTCTAAACATTTGCCTCATATACTCTCTGGTCTCACCTTTTTATCTTCATTTCATTCTATCTGCTAATCTACCTTTATTTTAGAATTGAAAGATTCTCTCTTGCAACTCTCTTCCAATGTGCCTCTCGGTTTTATTTGGGTTCCAAGGTTTCTATTGCCGTGTACTCTACCTGTAGAGTCTGGCTATTTTTTAAATTTATTATTATGATTATTAAGTAGGATAACAGAGCTCACTTGTCAGGCTCACACTGTTAAAGGTTCGGGAAACTGAAATTTGTGAATTCTTTGTTGATGTGTTGTTTCAATACTTTTTTGCATTCACAATTGGCTGATAAATAATTTTAAATTATTCTTGCAAAACAAAAAAAGGTATAAAAGCCGGTGCTGAAATTGGCTTGCTTAACTAAATGCCAGGTTTTGAGTGGGCGGGGTCTTAGTTACGTAACAGAAACCTTAAGTCCAGTGAAATCCTTTCTACAACTAATTATGTAAATGATGCTCTTCCCGATTTTGTGCGGGTAAAGAAGCCAAGTTGACCATGCCCGAGCATTGCCCCTTCTCTGGATGCAGAGAAAGTAATATGCTTTTTTCTTTTCCCAAAATTGAAGGGACCTGCAAGAAATGAGGTTTATTTCTAGAGCCCATGGGCACTGCAATATTACAATACTCATACAGTTGGTATTTGCAGTGCTCATTTTTGTCCGGAACTTGTCGCAGAGCATGGCGAATTGGTAAGTCGGCCAACCATTAGCTAGTGACAGTTAAATAGCTTTCAAGGTTAGACATGTAGAATCAAAGATGTAGTATAATGGGTAAGGAACTGGTCTTGTAACCTAAAAGTAACAGGTTTGATTCCTGGGTGGGACAATACCGTTGTGCCCTTGAGCAAGGAACTTGCTCAAGGAACTTGCTCAACCTGCATTGCTTCAGTATATATCCAGCTGTATAAATGGATACAATGTCAAAAATAAATAAATAAAAAGTTGTGTAAGTCGCTCTGGATAAGAGTGTATGCTAAATGCCTGTTATGTAATGTAAAGCATTTCTTTATTCAGGTGTAATGTCTGGAGTATGAGACTGCTATAGAGTCTAATGTTAGTGTACAGTAGATCAGTGTTACAAGGATATTACACATGATGATCTTCTGGTTTAAGTATACGATGGTAAAGCCTAGTTTATGTTGTTTTCTTTTGTTTTGTCTGGAAGTGTAAGGTTACTGCATGGGAAAACCTGGTCTAACTGGCTCTAACCTACTAGCAATGAGAAATGGTTCACATATGAGTATCTACCGAATCACATCTGTACAGGCCTGACTTAGGAAATGTGGCGTGATGATAAGTAGCTGAGACCATGTGCTTCAGAGGATAGCATATGCTTGTCTGCACTTTCCCATAATATAACATGATGATATAACGATAACAGAGGCTGCAGTGAGTATGGCAGTACAAGCTTTATTGGACATTACAAACTGAGGAGAAAAAGCGTTAACATAAAAAAGCTTATCTGCCTTGATGATCTGGGGAACTGAAACGTGATGGACTGCACAGGAAATGGTGCCTCTCTGTTAAATCCTCCCGCCCACCTTTCTGTTCAGGTGACCTTCCGCAGGACCCTTTCTCAACCCATGATGACGAGGCCTCTGACAGCTGGAGCACAGACTCCATCCCTGGACTTTCCTATCCACAGCTGCCCGAGATGGAGGCCCCAGGTTGGGCCAGAGACGGGCACGAGGGGGCCTTGCTCAGCCGGTCTGCGCGTTCCCTCATCTCTGAGGAGGTGCTGGAGGCCCTGCGGACCTCGGACAGGAAAGGCCGTGACGTGGTGGTGGGGCTGTCCAACGCCTGCTGCAAGTGGGGCTGCAGCAAGAGTGAGATCAGCTCGCTGTGCTGAGAAGAAGTCCCTTGCTCTCGCTCTCTCATCCTTTCTTTCCTTCTGCCCAATCCCTCCTGTCTTTGAGGAGCGACACACGCCCTCTGAGCAGATATAAATATTATCTTCTCCCATCTTGCTCTGCCTGTATGAGGAAGGTAATGAGCATTCCATTAGGAAGGAAGGTCTTGCTGTTAGTCCCCTCCCCCCATGCTCTGGTGAACAATGCTGATACCACAGTATGTTAATTGTTGATCAAATTTTAATAAAGCAGTTTTTTTTGGGAATTGTATGTTTATAGTTGTTGTGTGTCTATAATAAAAAAAATGCAAGTTTGTCTAACAGATTGGAGATGAGTACATTTGAAAATGTTGTATCGCATAGTCTTAAATTGTGTCATTGCTGTGTTGGCGTACAGTGTGACTTCACATTTTAGGACAGATGACTGAGCCACATGCTTAGGAGGAAAGCCATAAGTCGCTTCACAATATGGTTTGCACTCTCCTGTGCGTCCCGCGCGGTGGGGTTCGCCCATGACCTTGGGTGGGGTCAGCTGGACTAAACAAATTAGGATAGGAACTGGATATACCCAGCCCTAGATTGGGGGCCAAATTATTTTTAAAAGACTTCACATTTTTAGGATCCACCAGTAGGACCTAACCTCTTGTACATTGAGTTATTTGTGCATTAGCATTATTATATAGTTGATAAATGTAACACCTCAGGTAGAAGCCCTCTTTTTTTAAACTCAGTGATCAGTAATAAAATCGCACTACTTCCAACTGGAATTCAGGGAAACCACAGAAATTCCCTCTATTAGTGAAAATAGCTCCAGCACAGAGAAACGCACGATTGTTTCGGCCGGTTTCGAACATAGAGCGTACATTGGAACATGCGCGTGTATGATTTCGACATAAGATACGATTGGCCAGACCAAAGTGTTCGAGTAACGTCATGCATGACAAAAAAAATTCGCTCGTCTTGCTTTGTGGAGTATGAGACAGCTCAGTGGGCGTACGAGCGCATTTGTTGATGGTTATTACTGGATGTTGTTCATCGGTATGTATGTTTAACATTTTAAATATATGTATAGGTACTGCCTTGAAAATGTGCCAGTTCAGTAGCTTAAAACAGTAGATATTTGTTCTCGATATTAAACTTAGTTTTTGTTATCTTAATACACAAGTTATGTGCACAGAAGTAGATGACCCAAAAATAATGAATGTGGTATCAATAAATGTAGGCAACTTTAAGCTGGACAGACTGGCGTCCGTCTTTTTCTTAGGATATTAAGTGGATCATAAGCGCAAATGTTTTTTGTTATTTTTTTTTTTAAAGTTTTGTACAGTTTACGTTCTGGTAATGTTGTACACGCTTAACCAGAGATGGCATCAACCCTGCTAATTCTCGGTGTATCAGCTGATTAGTAATTTTATTGTATAATAATAGGCAAATTTCATTTGTGTAACGGTTTTGGTTGACGTTTTTACTTTGATGGGTCGGAAATTGCGCTCATTGATAGGGTTACATGAACAGTAATCGCGGCGGCCGAGCTGCGTGGTGGGGCAGGTGAAGATATCGACCTACTCGCTTTGCTTCCGAGAAGAGCAATTTTGCGAAGGTGTGAAGATATGTTCTTTGGTGTTGCTCTGTGTGTGCAGATTACTGTTATCTACTGTTTTTGCACAAGGTTCACAAAACACTTATGTGAAATTACTTTGTGTTGTTCTTATCTGCTTTGCCACGAAGACATTTAGTGAAACGAGACCTAAAGAAATAGTGCTCTCGGTTCATTGAAAACTAAAACCAAGTCAACAGACCTCGTTGCAGTAGGTCAGTAGGCACGTTACGTCACGTTAAGTTACTGGACTTTTTTTGGTCAAAACAATGTCCAAAAGTGGAATTCTGTGGTTACTTAACGGTGTTGACCCAGGGGTTTTGCTGTGGTTGTGTGCGGACTGGTGCGCAAAGGTCAGTCCGTGGGGATATGGGTTGATGAAAAACATTTTTATACGTCAGCGGACTAATTTGCCTAATCGTCGCGGAACTTTAGACCGCGGTGGAAACGCAGACAACAATGGGCGGAAGGAACTTTTTAGTTCCTTGAAAAGTAGTTCCTGGCACTAAAAATTCCGGGTACTTTGAGTGGAGACGCGCCTATGTGCGGCGCCCCGCCAAATACAAAAAAAATCAGCTGGTTTTGAGGGTTCGCTGTGGGGGACCCGGCGTTGGCCTTTCTGGCCATTTGTTATAGTGATAGCTGTGCGTCCCAAACTTGGGCCTATAAACACAGTTTCTGGTCATTCTTACAGAGAAGTGAACTTTGCTATAGCCAAGCATACTTGTCTGAATATATACAGTGCCCTCCATAATGTTTGCGACAAAGACATTTTTTTTTATTTGGCTCTGTAACGCACAAATTTATATTTGTAATAAAACTAACCTGTGCTTAAAGTGGAGATTATCAGCTTTTAGTAGAGGGTATTTTTTAATGAATTTTGACTTCACCATGTAGAAGATACAACTTTTTTTTTATACACAGTCCTCCCATTTCTGGGCACCATAAAATATACACCATGGATACACCATATATACGAAGTGCTGTAATTTCTACATGGTGAAACCAAAATGTATAAAAATAGCCCTTGATAAATGCGGTGAATCTGCTCTTTAACCACGAATAGTGAATTGTTTGATTACAAATCTAAGATTATGGAGTACAGAGCCAATTCAATAAAAATATGTCTTTGTCCCAAAGACTGCCATCAGGACAATATACTGTAACTGTGGTAATGATGGTAAGGTGTCAAAACCTGCGGTAAGCCTCCCATCACCACAGTACGGCGATATGGCAGTTATTGTTGCAACCCTAGTGGTTGGTGCCATGTCATTCAATGTTATATGCACTGGAGGATTGAAAACGTACACTCATGGATTTCAGATTAATTCATGACTCTCCTCTTCCTCTCTGTTTTGTTGCTTAATTACCTCCTTACTGGGTATTTAAGAATAGTAATAATAATAATAATGCTTATTGTGTATGTACATTTGATTTACAGTCAACTAACCTTGGGTGTGTAACATATTACCCACCCATCACACTGAGTCAAATATTATTTGAAATGATTTAAATGACAAAGATTGCTGTACATTAAGGATATTACAGTGTAAACTCTCGTTTAGGAATGTGTCATGTTTTGCCCTTGAGGTGATGAAAGTGAGTTGAAAACCTGCCCTCTCTCCCTCTCTTTCTCACACACACACACACTCTCTCCCTCCCTCCGTCCACATGCTCGTGCTCCTGCCCTGACCAGGCCTCAGCAGCTCAAGGTGATGGCATGGATTTGGACCTGCTTATTTCTACTTGTTGCCCATTTCCATCAGCAAGGTGAGAAAAGGGACAGCACTGTCCTCACGGTAAAGTCCCAGGAGCACAGGGAGTCTTCACTTTCCCTAACCCGCAGTCCACTAAATCCTGTGCTTATTTATCTTGTATCTTGTGACCCACCTCAACCCCAACTGGTAAATGGTAAATGGACTGCATTTATATAGCGCTTTTATCCAAAGCGCTTTACAATTGATGCCTCTCATTCGCCAGAGCAGTTAGGGGTTAGGTGTCTTGCTCAAGGACACTTCGACATGCCCAGGGCGGGGTTTGAACCGGCAACCCTCCGACTGCCAGACAATCGGTCTTACCTCCTGAGCTATGTCGCCCTGGTACCAACTACTATTGAATAATAATATTATCATTATCATTATTATTTTTATTATTATTATTATTATTATTATTATTATTATTATTATTATTATTATTCTTAATAATAATAATAATAATAATAATAACAAAAATAACAATAATAATAATTATTATTATATTATTAGTATTATTATTATTAATATTTTCATTACTATAGTGATTTTGTTATTATTATTATATAATTTTTTAAATTTGCATACTTATATGTGTCCCTGGCTTTCTCTCTCTTCCTCCCTCACTCCCCCATCTTCATCCCTGTCTCTTCCTCTTGCTCTCTCTCTCTGTCTTTCTCTCATTCTTTCTTGTTGTCTCTTCACTCTTAGCTCTTGGAGTAACTGTGAATTGCCTGTGGGAAAGATATTTCCTTGTTGGTGGTAACATTTCGGGGGCGTGTCACGTGAACCTGGCCCAACGGGGTTGTGGGAGCCAATCCCTGCGTCTCACCGTTGCCGGGGAGCCGGTCCTTGCGCATCGCTATGTCAACGACTCTGCCCACTTCACTGTCCCAGCGCCTGCCAACGGCACTCTCCACCTGCGCTGCGAGCTCACCTGCGTCGGCTTGGGGCCAATCCCCTACTGTGACATCACACTTCGGGGAGGCTGTGAGTATGATGTCATTTTGCAAGGGCTTGGCCACTCAGTGCCTGAGTGACACTGTACGCACTCACATATTAAACCCAGAGGTCCTCTTCATTTCACACACACACACACACACGTGCACATATACCTATAGTGCGAGACAAATAGAACACTTGTCCATTCAGAAAGCTCTCATTGATCCCAGAAGGGACCTGTCTCTTATGGCACATACTCTGCTGCTCCGTTTATCACATTACATTGCAGTCACTTAGCAGAGCTCTTATCCAGAGGTTACGTGCAGTCGTGGAGAACAGTGTTACTCTCAGGAATACGAGAGTGTGGCCGGTATCACCACAAGGGCAGAGAGGCCCATTAATAACCACTAAGTGTATTACTAACCTAACAAACAGCAATTTCTATTGTAAGAATAGGAGGTCTGTTTTGACAGATTGCCTATCTTTGACAGCTACAGCAATAACAGTTTGCGGTAGGTGCATGCAGTGTGTTTTGGGGCGGCGGCAGTTTTGCGTTGTCGTAGCGCATTCGGGCTCTTTGTGGGGTTACTCCCAGTGCTCGCCGCGGCGGCGTTACGGCGCAGGCAGAGTCACGCTCGCTCTGGTTTCGCTGCTCGTCACGGCCACCGCTTCCTGTTTGTGTGTCAAGGGTTTAGGTGTGAGCTGAACGTTTCTGTGAAAACAGTCTGATGGGGTGGGGGTGGGGCAAGGCGGGGGAGTTGGTGGTTGCACAAAGTTTCCAACCAGCCCCTCCCTCCCTGATTTAGATCCTCCTTCCCCTCCGTCCCGGCCCGAGTGCCTCATCCCCTATGGCGGCACTGATATTCACTGCACCTGGGACCCTGGGGAGCGGCCACTGCTGCCCGTTAACTACACTCTGCACTGGGAGCAGCACAGGTGAGCTCGGCCACGCCCCCTGGGGGCTCATCACAACCTCCGCTCTCATTTTGGGAAGGCGTGGGCGGGCCCCACGCTCCAGCTGGACGCTCCTCAGGGAGATGCACAGTCGGATCTTGTGTCACCCGGGGTGTGGCAGTGTGTGTGCTCGTGTGTGCGTGCGTGCGTGCGTGCTTGTGTGCCTGGTGTGTGTTCATGTGTGTGTGGTGTGTGCACGTGCCTGCTTGTGTGCTCGTGTGCCTGCGCACGTGTGTGTATGCGCTTGTGTCTGTGTGTGCGTGTATGTAGGTGTATGTGCACCTTTTGGCATTTCTTAACCACTCTCTCCATCCACAGCAGTAGCGGTGAGCGGGAAGTTGAGGCAGGTGCTACCAGTGCAGTCATCCCTCGTGTCAAGTTCAGTCACGGCACCATGTCCGTGTGGGTTGTTGCCAGCAACCCCTTGGGTTTGGCCCAGTCTGAAAGGCTTGACATCGACACCCTCGATATCGGTGAGTCGGCGGATTCATCTGTCCTAGCATCCCGTTTCCACCCCGGGACGCAACTTACTTCTTTTCCTCCCTCCTTCCTCCTTTTCTTTTTCCCGTCCTCCTTCAGAGCAGCCACTTGTTCCAAAGATCACCAGCCATTCCGTTCAGCCTCTCGAGATCTTCTGGGATTTGGAGTGCGACCCGTCCCACCACATGACCGAGGACTCGGACAGGAGCTGTGAAGTTCAGTACCGGATGCGGGATGAGCAGGCCTGGACGGAGGTGAGGAGGGAAGTGTTCTCCTCCGTCAGGAGAGTGCATCCAAACACTCGTCCTCTGAAGGCTGTTCTGCTGGATGCTGTGCGCTTCTCACGGTGCACTTCACCAGCTGAGCTACATTGCTGTGCCGCTGAGAATACATTAGGAATGTGCACATAAAGCTGCTTTGAGCTTTTATTAAAATGAGCTTTGTTCTACTGGAACCTGTTCACACTCTGTAGATTCTTTTATGTCTCACCATACTCTTGGTTGTGTGTGTGTTTGTCTGTGCGTGTGTGTGTGTGCGCGCGTGTATGTGTGCCTGCCTGTGTGCGCGCGTGTGTTGTTTAGGGGGACGATGATGCCCAGGACAGCTTCCTGCTCCTGGACCCAGAGCCGTTCTCAGAGTACGATTTCCGCGTGCGCTGTGCTTGTTTTGGCAAGGAGTCTGTCAAAAGCACCTGGAGCCACATCTACCCAGTGCAGAGCTCTGAGTCAGGTTAGAGAGACCCTGCATGGTGCTTATGGGTAATGTCGTGCACAGGGCTCTATGACCAGATTTTGTTACATGGAGCATATGTGCTTCTTAGTTGAAAAATTTTGGAGCACCCTAATGCATCATAATTATTAGGTGTGCTCTTAAATAATTTTCACATATCGATTTTCAGGAGCAAATGCTTCTAAAATGGGAGTGCTGTAGAGCCCTATGCAGCATAAGGTTGGGACTGTGGTCATTTTTTTTCTCTCTCTCTCTCTCTCTCTTTTTTCCTTTCTCTCTCTGTCATCCTCAGCTCCTGCTGGAAAACTGGATATATGGAGTGACTGTGAGGACAATTCTGATGAACAGTTAAAATGTTCCGTCGTTTGGAAGGTAACTGTGCCTGCATATGCACACTGCATTCTGCTCATTGCCATGTGATGATGAAGACCCAAAACAGCTGCACAAAATGGCCAGAATCGTTCATAGAGTGCAGTCTGTAAGTAACTGGGCAGTGAGACAATTTCAGTTTTTGGTTTGTTTAGGCTCTGCAATTGGGACCCATAGCAATTGTGCAACCAATTGGCTCCTCAGCTATGTTCTGGCCGGCTGTTTATAGTTTATGTACAAGAAAGCTAACAAGAAGCTCTGGAGTTGATTCCCGGTGTGGCATTTGCTTATTTGCTGGAGCACAAAGCCTAAACAACGGAAATTCTGCCACTGCCACGGACTTCGCTGAGTTTCCTACGTGCTTCTGCAACAGTCCGCAAACAAACCGTGAACACAACAACCCCCCCATCCCCCCCCCCCCCCCCCATGCCTTTCCTTAGAAGCCTCCCCTCTCTGTGGCCCGGGGGAGGGTGCTGGGTTACCTGGTGACAGTGGAACGTAACCCTGGGAACCTGGCTGTGATGAACCTGTCAGCAGAGGAGCTGGGGGCCATGGAGCGTATGGGCGGGTGTTGGGGTGCCCAGTGCTTTCGCCTTCCCATCTCCCTCCTGGGGGTAACGGGGGTGTGCGTAACGGCCTACACCTCACAGGGGGTGACAGACCCCGCCCCTTTGGCCCTCCCTGCGCCAGGTAGGCCAATAGGATTCATTTGAGAAATCACGAGGAGAAATAAGTAGAAGTATGTCAGGATCACTCTTTATTGCTTGTCTCTAGGGTTCACCAGGTGAGAAATGCGCTCCCTGATTGAAATGTGTTTCTTTCTAGAAGGCCCGCAGTTGCTGGTGTCAGGTGGCTTTGCGGTGGCCAAGGAGGGGCGGAGCTTCAATGTGTCATGGGCCCCACCCTCGCACCTTACTGGGGATGTACAGTACGTGGTGCAGCTTAAGGAGGTGGAAACGCAGGCGTTTAATTGGATAAAATTGAACGGGAATCAGAGAAGTGTCATTGTGACAGGTGACTGGCCAGCTTTAGGGTTCTGAATTTTATTACATATAGAAATAATATGTGGGCTATACATAAAAATATATGTATATAAAACCCACCTAAGGCCATAATTGAATAGACCAGCCTATATTGTCAAATGTTCAATTCTCACCCGTTGTTGCACAGTACGACTTCCCCTCTTTGCTGTTTCTGTCTCCATCTGCAGGTGACTTCAGGAACTACACCCCATACAATATTTCATTGTTCAGTGTCATTGCCAACCGCTCGTGTCTGCTTGGATCTGTCATCACATACACTGTGCAAGGAGGTGAGGGCCAATACACTGTCTAACTGGCTCCCAATCAGTAGGTATGTCAGTGAGCGCTTTAAAGAGAGCCTGTCCTGTTGCCCTTAATTTCAAAATTTGGTTTCTCTAGGTACGAATGTGCTTTGGTTGTCATATCCTGTACTAATCTAATAACTTATTCGGTGCTAGTTTTACCATCTCCCCATCATAACATCATGTTTAATTTCTTCTCTACCCTCCCTTCTTCTCCCCAACCCTCAGTTCCCCCAAAAGTGACTGGATTTCACGTTTCCCAAATCAGCATTTCTGAAGTCACCCTGTCCTGGGAACTCCCCCTGAGTCAATGGAGGGGTGTCATCCTGTGTTACCATCTGGGACAGGGTAACCACACAGGTACACTGACGTCACAACAGAAAAACCAGACAGGTGCATTGTGACATCACCATCACAATGAGAAAGCAAACAAGTATACTGTGACATCACCATAGGAAAACCATAGATGTACACAGTGACATCACAACTGGAAATCCACACAGGTACCCTGCCCCTTCGGGTGAGGTGTTTAACTGCGGTCCTGACTCACTGAAGTCACTGCAGGACCCAAGGCACTTCTTTTGAATGAGTAGTGGTGACTGTGTCGCCCTGGTTGAATTCCCAGCACACCTGCCACCTGCTCTCTACATGTGTCTGTATGAATGTGTGTGAATGTATTTAGGCATCGTACACTTCAACTGATTTCCTGCACAGTTCCATGCATTCCATTTCAACCATGATGCCCCAGGTAATTGCTACAAAGGAAAGTTGAGTTCTCATTTCACCTGTCTAAATTAAGGCAAATACATAATTACACTCACTGCACTGAGGGATCATGATCCTGAATGATGGGCACACACACACACACACACACACACACACACTCTCTCTCTTTCTCTCCATCTGTCCTCAGAGTACAATGTGAGTGGAGACAGCAGCAGCCTACTGATTTCGGGCCTGCAGCCAGGACAGGAGTACCACATTTGGATCTGCGCTGAGAGCGAAGCAGGACAAGGGCCAAAAGAATACCTCCACTTCATGACCACTGCCACCAGTGGTACTGCAGCCCCCAACCCCGCCATATCACCCATGCAGGCCTCTCTGATGAAAGTTGACACAGTCAGGTTTTTTCACCAGGCCTTATCATTGTTCCCTCTGTCACACTGTTTCCTCTCGCAGAGTACGTCTACTCGGTATTGTCCATCCCGATAGTGGTGGCTTTGGGGCTGGTCCTCCTGCTCTTCAGCTGCCGGTAAGGAAGCGGTCCACCTGTGTCTGTCTCTTTTCCTCCCTGAGCCCTCCGAGGTTCGGTTACCCAGCTGTGTGAATGAGTACTTATGTCACCTGCTGATCGAAGGCGTCTGCCAAGCGGGAGCAGTGCGATCGGTCCTCTCTCTGTGGATAGCTGACGGAGAGTGCGTTCGTCCACGCCGCTGACTGCGATGCTTCTGTTTCCCTGTGCAGACAGCATGGCATACACAGCTTAAAGCAGCTGAGGTGCTGTGTCGAAGTGCCTGACCCGGCCAACAGTCAGCTGTTCCGACGGCCGCAGGTGAGAGCTTGCGGGTTTTGCATTGCACGCCTTTGGGACTGGTTGGTGTCGGCGTGCTCTGCTTAATGCCGTTAGCATGTTGTGTGTGCTCCTTGAAAATTGCAGATAAGTATTGTGAAACAAAAAAATAGTCCTGAGGGAGCGCATGCTTCCAAATTAAAATGCAAATGCTGCTCTAGTGAGCTCCTACACACTGCTGTTCATTGAGAAGGTCTTTCTCGCTGTCTCTGCTTCCCTCTCTATCTCTTTCTCTGTCTGTACAACAGTGCAGCTGCAGCAGTTGGACTGGGTTTTTCTCCGTGGCAGAGTCCATTCAGACGTTGCCTTACCTGGAGGTCAGTGAATGGGAGGACCTGGAGGACAGTGGGTGCCCAGAGAGGATGTCTCTGTGCGACAGACAGAGGTACGGACGGGTCGAGGGGGGGCTGAAACAGATGGAGCAAGAGAGCGCTGAAGGCGAGGCAGAGGAGGAGTGGACAGAGACTTTGGGAAAGGGGGGACTGGAGCTTAGCAGCAGGGGAGAGGACTACAGCGAGATGATTGACACCCCGGGAGATGAGGAGTGTGTGTTCTGGAGTCCCACAGAGACGCAGGATTTTTTCTCGGGGTACGAGAAGCACTTCATGCCCAACCCTCTGGAGGTGTAGCCCGGCGTCCACGGGGTAACACAGGGGTGTATATCGGAGGCAAGTCACCTCATCCAAAGACTCCAAAAACCAATCACGGATTTGGAGGTGCACCAATGACTTTCATCCACATGATTGTTGAAAAGGGTGACCACAGGAAACTGGAGAGGGGACTGCACAGCTTTGAATGAAGGCTGTTATGTTCCAAAGCAAAATGAAACATCTTTTTTTACGGAGCAAGGAGCACCTGAGACAAAAGATGTGCTGTACTACGGATTAATTTGTAATGGCCAAAATGGCCAGCAGGGGTTGCAAGTGAGATGATATGCTGCCAACAGAGCCAATTGCACATTGTCACAGTTGGCACTGGTGGATTCAGCACCAGAACATGAGCCCATCTGTACACTGGAACAGTGCCTTAACAGGATGAGCTACCTAGCAGCCCGGTGGATGCATTTTTAGGATTCTCTTTGTGCATCTCCGTAAGATTTTGATGTTGTTGCCTGTTGTTCATGTCGTGGATGTCTACCCTCTCCCGAATGGGCAGAGGGGTTTGCACATAAGTGTGGCTGCGGTTGCAGGTGATTGGCCATTACAGATTGGGGTCGGAACTGGATACGCTCAGCCTCACGTTGGGTGCCAAATTCATAGAAAGAGAAAAAAGAATGTTGATGTTACAATTTGCATCAAATATCATGCGAGTTTTTGGTAGCTTCAGAAAACTGCACACACACATTCTCTGCGTAACAAAGATGGTTCCATGAGGTGGGTTGTTATTAGAAAAGATGAAAGATTAAAAAAGTTGTGTAAGTCGCTCTGGATAAGAGAATCTGCTAAATACCTGCAATGTAATGTAATGTATTAAGCGGGGTAAAAAAAGGAAGCGTGTCCCATGTATACAGACAGATCACATGAAAGCCATGGCGATAAGCCGTACATATACAAATGTACAACTTTTTTTTCAGAGGTGCCGAGGGGTATTGCACTGAGAGGAGACGCTTGTGAAATAATATGTGGGAGCACTTCGGCGAGCAGGATAGTTTCCTGTCAGTATTTACATCATTTTCGGTGTGTATTACACGCCTCTGTAATGGCTGAAGTTGCAGACGTGTTTGATGGTCAATCCTTACACCAGTGTGAATCTGTGAGCAGCAGTCCGTATAATACTGTATCCGTGCAAAATGTGACTATATTTTTGCACGTGCACCTTTTTTTAAACCATACGTTCATACTTAGAAGATAACTTTATATATGTGTGTGTGCACTATATACACATGTATATATACTAGGGATGCTGCTGAATACAAACACTACATTCAGCAACACTCAAATAATACGGTCTCTCTGAATGTTTTCTCCTCCCGAATTTGGCCAATGCTATTCGGATTTGGGTCTTTTTTCTTTAAAATGAGAAAAAAAATCAACTCATAAAGAAATACCGGCAGCCTGTGTCGTTTTCTTCACAAAATCCCCTGCCTGACAACAGAAAACAGGTGCTTTTACCAAGGTGCTATGGTGTTGCTGTCAACTTCGTCGTGCTATTCAACTGAGTGACTGGTGCTTTGATGCAAATTTTCCAAACAAGCGCTATTGAAACTAATTTTTAATATTGCATTTTGCATTTCTTCAACTACTTCTTCCATTTTTGTCATGTCATGGCATGGTTTTGCCATGCACATTTTAGCGCTTTGCTCAGTGTTCCTGTAATAACCTACTGCATGCCTCGATACATTTTCCCTTAGCCTATATAACAACTCTGCCGTAATTTAGAAATACAGACATTGCAATTGCTTCAGTTGCATCCTTTATTTCAATAAAGTAGTTTTGCAATATATGGTTTTCGTAACCCTACGGGTGTTTCATCCAAGCAACTTTTCGGTATAGGGTATGTTGCGTCTCCCCATCGCTCTAGACTGCTCCCAGCTCATGTGCAGGAGCTCCTCTCCACAAAATACAACTTGGGGAAGTAAGAGCATAGTAGCTGAAGATGTATTTCATCCAGGGAAGATTTTCAATTTTTTATTTAATTTATCCAAGCTTATGCAAATCAAGCCTACAGATAGAGTGGGGCTTCAACAAAGAGGGGAGGAAAAGTATTTTTAAAAAAAACAAAATATGTTAACCTTACAGTCTGTAGTTTAAGGAAATGAATTAGGAGTTCATAGCACGCAGTAGTTCATAATGAAGATGAGGAACTATCTTTTGAATTATAAAAGCACTTTTGTCAGCTTATACTGTAATTGACTTCAGTGTCTCTCAGGTAGGGGTGGTGGTGGGCTTCATGCAGTTCATACTATGGAGTTCAGAGTAAGAATGAGAAACTGTTTTAATTTATACAAATATTTTGCCTATGTTTTAAACTTGATTTGACTGTTAACCTCAGCATTATAGAAGCCTGTTATAGCTATATAACATTGTCAGACAAGCAAGGATTAATTAAGAATAAGTTTATTTTCTGAGTCCAGCGGTTCCAACAATCAATGTCCTTGTTAAGATGTTCAGCACTCTGAATACTGAACTCAAGCGATATTGTGTGCTAGAACCCCTTACTTAACCTACATGTAAAATATATTTTACTAGATTTAATTTAATAATTATGTTTAAAATTAGAATTATCAATTAAATCGCCAAATTCATTGATAGGTCAGTCAACAGTGTACTGGTGGAATCGACCAACAAGTCAAAACAAGCTCTATACCAGGTTTTAAGATTAAATAATTGAATTCAATAAGAAGCAGTCAATTATATTAATGAATTGAAAACATACATTCTTCATTGAATGCAGGCACACTACTTCTAAATTACACAACAGAAGATCTAGAAATACCAGAAAATTGAGAGAGAGAAACAGATGAGAGAGAGAGAGAGAGAGAGAGAGAAAGAGAGAGAGAAATGGATCAGCCAGACCTTGCCATAGTATCACCCACTTCCAGTATAAGCGCCACAGGATGAAAGGAAACCAGCTACAAGCACACAACCAAGGAACCACCACCAAAATAAAAAGAGGAAAGCTCTTCTTCTTCCAGGCTCTGAAACCAAATGCAACACAAACAACTTTCTCCTGTGGCCATCTTCAATACCTTACCCAGCATGGCTTAAGGATGTTTGCCCTGATTGGGTGATGCTGGGTTAAGGTTTAGAAGAGAATGGGAGGCGGGTCAGACTAATTTATGGCAAGTACTAGCTTACCTAAAGATTGCATTCAAACGAAAAGTAATGGGAAATGTTAGGCATGCAGGGTCTCCAACCCCCGATATGGTGTGCTGTGTCATATGGTTTGTCTCTTCTGAGGAGGTGAGACCCATAGATTGTCAGCCTAGATTAAGGTATCAGTGGTATTTAAAATTGCCCAAATCATATTTGCTTTGATGCTGGTGATGTGGAGGCCAGGCCACATTCTTATTCACTGTTTCCCTCTCTAAGGCCAAAATCTAAACACTACATATCCTACGACATGTAGGTTATTGTTTGTTAAATGCAGCTTTAAAAAGCAAATTACCTGTTGCTATTATTGGGCTATTATTGATAGGAGTGCCAGTGATTATAATGGTAAAAATCAGGAATTTTTGCCATTTCATACAGCGTCTGAGTTAAACCCCACCCACTTTCGGTTTATACCACGCCCACTATATATATCTGCGTGTGTGCACATTTGAAGAAGAAATATTGTTAATAATCGTGCTCTGACATGTGGAATGTTTGAAGTTTTTATTTTTTACTTGGTTCGAAGGTAAAAATTGTGCTCACAAAGACAGGTCAGCATACATCAGTTATTTTTAGCTGCGACCGCAGCTCTATAGCTCTGTCGGTTGGTCAGTTAGCCGGTTGGTCCACAGAAGTGTCCCACCCCATAGCGGCCACAGTTTTCGCCCCAGGAGGCTGAAATTTGGCATGGACATTGGTCATGACCGGAAGGTACAGCTGATTAACTTTTAGGCCAATTGACCAAGAGGGGGCGTGGCAATGGGCGTGGCATATCACAAAAAGGTGCATAACTCCTGAATGGATTCACAGATTTGCACAAAATTTTGTGGAAAGGTTGGTCATGAGCCAAAGAAGAGGTCACGTGTTTGTGTGAGGGTGTGTGCGTGGATGCATGCACACATGGATGCATGTGCGTGTGTGGTCCCAGCTATTGTGGATTTGCGCTTGTTTAAAATATATGTACCTGCATATCCATATTTGTTAACCACATTAAAATTTGTTTGAGTGGTTTATGCATAGCAAAATATTAAAAATACACCAACTGCTTGTTGCACTTAGTACCTGTGCTTCATTGAATATATATCTACAAAGCTAACTTATTGATTATTTGCTTGGGAACAGACAGAATCCTTTTAAGTCGATGATTATATGAACGTGCCACCCAGTGCTGTCACATTAGCATGGTTTCTGACTAAATGTTCAGAAAATGTAAAACATGTCAGACTCCTTGAATTCCATTATCATTGCACAATATTGTTACTGCATACTCTTGTGAAGAATTTACAACAGCAGTGCAAAGAACCCTGGTTAAAAGACCTATCAAAAGTTCTCCCATGCAGAAGAAGAAGAAGAAAAAACATTTCACATACAATTAAAAATTTATTTTAATATGCTTGTCTAATGCATGTCTAAAATTGGTCATTTCATATATTTCAGTAATGCATTTCCAATGTATGTGAAATATAAGTGACATTTTGAGAGTGAAGATATTTCTGTTTATGAATTAAGTATTTAGCTACAATAATGAAAAAGTTCACTACATGTTTCTTAACTTTATCACCATTAACAATGTAAAATGTTGTATCCATTTCAGTAAGCATTATATTACATTTCAAGGAGCAAGGTAGATAAGAACTCAAAACTTAGCAAAAGGATTTTGCAACACAGCAATTGTAAAACAGTTTCTTTTTTGACAAAACCCACAAGTGTTGTTTACACGAATAAACGTTGACATCATAGAATTACATGGGTGTATTTGTGCTGTATTTTAAAATGAAAGTATTTTAACTTTATTTGGTACACAGTATCTACTAGGTAACAGCCTCTTTTTTTCCAAACAGCATCAGGGAAAACAGATCCAAAAAAATAAGTTGATGGTCTCCAGAATGCCACTTTCATGCGGAAACTGCTGAACTTGAGCTTCTGAAGAATTTTGCATGTGCCCCCAATGATTGGCCAAGGGCAGGGTCGAGACGTCGTACGGAAGCCGACGTGGCTCATCGCTGGAGTTGCGAGGGAGCGCATACCTCCGCGCTTCTTCATTCCAAGCCCGAGCGCGGCACTAAGCACGGGCCCGGGAGCTAGCACGAGACAGCGGCCGCGGCTTTTGAGAGAAACGGTGGAATCCTGGTAACGGCCTCTGTTTTTAACACAATCGCCGTTTATTAATCACGGTCGAGATACGACGACGACGAAAGCGAGACTAGACATCAGTGTTACTTCAGGTAACGTTAAACGCTGTGATGTCGTTGTTCTCAAAATCGTGTTGGTTAGTAGCTAGCTATCTCAGCTACTTTAAGAGAACAGAAAGGAGAGGGACCCGTGGCTAAAGCGCGCTCGCATATACTCAATTCTGGTCTTAGTTTATTTTATATTTTATTTAATTGTCACCGTATGTTGCCTATAGCTTTAGTGGCCGGTTCATGTTAAAATGTTTAGTCTGACTGTTGGATGTTGAAGTTGTTACCCAGCTTCTGAATAATAAAACGGAGGCCGTTCCGGCCTTGATTGGCGCCGAACCGGGGACTATCGTAGTTTAATGGGCGGTTGGCTACAGCCTGGTAACTTGCGTTTTTTGTTGGACCAATCTGTGGCAGTTAAGTGAAACTGGAAGGTAGCGAAACTAGTTGCGTTGGAGTATATTATCAGATAACTATGAATTTTTATATTTAGCCAAACATTAGAATACGAACGTTGGTTACTAGCTAATGTTGGTAACAAGACATGGTTTGCTAGCCATCATAATCCCTTCAGTTTGGCCGCTAGCTAACGTTAGCCAGGCGTGACTAGACTCACAACCTTGTAGCTAATGCTTTTCTAAAGTTAGATGGTTACTGAGGAACTGCTAGCTGTTGCCAGCTAACATTAGGTCTAGCCGAAGTTGCCTTTTATTTCCAGGTGGCTCTCTTGTTATGTAGCGTAACGGGTGGCTCATCTCGAAGAATCGGAAGCAGATAGCCTGGTGTGGGGGTGGGGGCAGGATTAGGGTGGTTAAGCCGGGTCATAGAGAGATTTTGCTCCGTGTGTTCGATAAATCTGGCATGGTTTTTCTCGACCCAATCCGATTCTTTACATGTCGGCAGACTGGGTGTGTGAGAGAGTTGGAGTTTTGTAACGTTTTTGTTTGAATGTAGCCACACTGCGCTTGCTCGTACTGCACGATCCAGCACACGCGATTCCCAAGGCCCAGACCATGTGCATGGGTTCCTATATATATATGTATTTAGCTGGCAGGATAACTCATCCAGGGAAACACCGGCGATCCTGTTTCATACATTGGCCAGTACATTTAGTGTAATTTACTGATTACAATGTGCTAAGTGTTAACACGGTGCTTCCGTAAAGTTAGTCGAAGTTGCGAAGCGACGGTTGTAGTATGTGATAAATGTACGCGTTTTATTGAGTAAATGGCGAACAGGCAAGCTGGTTACGATTTCACGAATATACATAGTAATCTCACACCGCTTAAGGTCTCCGATGCCCCCCCCCCCCAAAACACCGGTTTTTATCAGTTCGATTTTAGTTCCGAAACATTAATTTCTTCAGCAGTTCCCTTATTAAACGCGTGTGTTACCAACCTATTTCAGACGTTAGTCTAGACAGTTTTCGTCTCCATCTGAGGATGTGTATGCGTGAACCGGCAGAAATGTGAAACTGTGACATTCATTTGCCTGCAGTTGGCATCTGGTTTGCTAGCGTGACTTTAATTAAGACCCGGAGGCATGCATGTGATGATCGGGGTCACGCATTTCTTTCCCGCTCACTGCTGTGTTCCTGTGTTCGCAGATCCGAGTATGGAGTGGCAGCCGGACGAACAGGGACTTCAGCAGGTTCTCCAGCTCCTGAAGGACTCGCAGTCTCCGAACACGGCCACGCAGAGAGCTGTGCAACAAGTATCCTCGTGCTTACTGGCCCTTAGGCTGGAGGAGTGGGCTTGCGGGAGGGGAGTGTATGAGGACAGAGAGGAGGCAGGGAGTTGATGTGTTTCTTGTGCCTGAATGTTTTATTTGGGCACCCCCCCCCCCCCCCCCCACTGAAGAACCTCTGGTGGGGGAGGGTGTGATACAGGGTTCTGGGTTTTGTTGAGGGAGGCTAGCTTGTGCAGAAGGCCACACCTCACTCCCAGGAAGCATTCTGGCCTGTCTGTGACTAGAATGCGAAGGCATTTGCATTGCTTTTTGCCTCACCTTTTGACATCTTGTTTTTGAGGTATTAGTGGAATGGTGTCATGTGCTTCCTGGTTTAAAGACAATTATCCTGTGTTTGAAGGTACTGTTGCTGTTTAGATATTGGGGAAGAAGCCGAAATGAAATTTGTTTTCAGGACCTGAACTATGGCTATGGCTGAGGTGCACTTTTAGTTCACCAGTATTTTACTGCAGTCTTTTCCTCTGTGTGAGACTGTCACATTAGTTACTCTGTGTGAGATTAGCCATTAGCCTACATTGGTCATGTAGGGTTTGACACCCCTCTAATATGAGGAGCAAGAGCACAGATGTGAACTCCATAGTGACTTTGCCCGAGCGGTGTTGATTGTCCTTAACGGCGCTGCCAGAAACTGGAACAGCTGAACCAGTACCCCGACTTCAACAACTATCTCATCTTCGTCCTCACCAGACTGAAAACCGAAGGTAGGCCTTCCTTCCGCTCTCCTCGTTGATGCAGAAGAGTTGTGCGTCTCGTTGTCTGGCCGCATGTTGCGAAAGTGCAAAAAAGTAAATGTTAAAGGAGATGGCAGAGGTGGCCGAGGGTAGATCAGCTTTATTTTTACCTGCACTTGTGTTTAGCTGCGAGAGGTGCGGCCTGCCCAGCTCTTAGAGCCCTGTTCTTTCAGGGCGTGTACAGCTTGCTCGTTGTTCATTCAGCTCAACCCGCTGCAGTGCATATGAAGTGGGATGGCATGCATTTTGAAGGTGTGGTTGCATTATTTGCAGTTAATTGCGCCCCCTTCTTGTGTGCCTTCACGAGGGTTGTCGGATGTTTTGTGAGACTGATTTACTGCAGTTACGTGCGCACCTGTGTTTCACGTTGCTTAAGGGCGTGAGAATCGCCACTGCAGAACTGCCTGCGTATGCAGTGCATCAAAAGTGCCGTTTGAAGGTGTCTGTCTGTGCTGTTGTGACTTGGTTCATCTGGATGGCTCATCCCATTCATACTCGCCATAAGTATCAGTGGATCTGCACAACTCGGTAGGGCCTAAAACACCCCTCCGGATTGGGGTCCAAACGCACCTCATTTGAGTCGGACACACCAAGGGTTCACCGTCAAATTAAACTGTGCAAGCGGACAAATAGAGGTGACGTCCGATTGACGTCCTGCTCTGTGTGTAGATAAACAGAACGATAAGGATAAAGGTGTTAATTTAACCCTAGTTAATATTGCAGAGCTAATATTGGAGTTCTTGATTGTGACTTTCCTGATGAGGACTGAATCGGGGTGAAAAATTGGTGTCATTTGTTCTTTAAAAATAGAACAGCTGTGGTGGTGTAGGATGGTAAGTATTGATGGTAGATCGTTAAAGTTTAAAAAAAAGTATTTTTAAACTCCTTTTCATGCCTCTGCCTTGCTCTACATCTCTGGAATTCTTCTCACCCCACAACTGCACTGCATTCCTCCCTCCATTTCTCTCGCTCCTTTCCCACCCCCTGCCTCTGTGCGTCCACTATGCATTTCTCCCCGCTCTCTGTTTCACTCACCATTCTTTCGCTCCTCCCTTTTTTCCCCCTGTTCGGTGACTTCCTTTGACCCTTTCCCTCCTTCGCTCGCTCTCTCTCTCTCTCTCTCTCTCTCTCTCTCTCTCTCTCTCTCTCTCTCTCTCTCTCTCTCTCTCTCTCTCTCTCTCTCTCTCTCTCTCTCTCTCTCTCTCTCTCTCAGATGAGCCCACTCGCTCTCTCAGCGGCCTGATTCTGAAGAACAATGTTAAGGCACACTACCAGAACTTCCCCCCGCCGGTGGCCGAGTTCATCAAGGGCGAGTGCCTGAACAACATCGGCGACCCGTCCCCCCTCATCCGCGCCACCATCGGTGAGTTTCCCCTGTGAAAATCTCCCTGTCCTTTTGCCTTGTGTGATTGGTTAGATTGTGTGTTCCTCCCTGTTCTTTTGTCTTATGATTGGTCAGACTGTGGGAACTCCTGTCTCTTCTGTCCTGCTCCCATGTGTCTCTTCTGCTAAGGTTTGCATGTACATTTAAGACATTTAAGCTGCTCTTATTCAGAGCGACTTACACATCTTACATTATTTGCATACAATCTTTATATTTACACAGCTGTATATTTTACTGATGCTGTTCAGTGTTAAGTACCTTGCTCGAGTGGCAGTGCTCAGCCTGGGAAGCGAACCAACAACCTGTTTTACTAGCCCAGTTCCCTTACCATTATACTACACTGCCACTTCCCTTATTTCACGCACCCCTCTGTCTGTTCTCTCTCTGGAGATGATGTACACATGAACAGCTGATGCTCACTGATGGTGTTTGTATTCATACTGTCTGATCCAGAGTGCTAATTTACTGTGTATCTAAGATGGGGGATGCACTCCTGTCTTTTTGGTTCCCTGGCTGTGGCCAATTTCCTAACTTGCCCTCTCCTCCCTCTGTCTCGTCTGTCTGTTTGTCTCCACGCCTCAGGTATCCTGATCACGACCATCGCCTCTAAAGGGGAGCTGCAGACCTGGCCAGAGCTTCTGCCTCAGCTCTGCAACCTTCTCAACTCAGAGGACTACAACACCTGCGAGGTCAGAGTCTGCTGTAGCACACTTCCTTTCGCTCTCTCTCGCCTCCTCCCTTCTTCAGTCCCCCCCCCACTCTACTCCCACCTTCTGCTCTCCATTCCCTTCCTTTCTTCATCCCTCTCTCTCTCCTACCTCCTCTCTACACACCTGTGTCTGGATGTGATGGACAATCCAAGACCTATGATTATCCGTGATGTTGGATGTATTCATACTGTCTGATCCAGTCGGTGGGACCAGGTCTGTGTTACTCTTGCTCTGTGTAGGATTTCTTCTGTCTGAATCTCTTCTGCTCTCTTTGATTTTGTGACTGTGTGCTCATGCAGGTCTCTTATTTTCACCAAAGCATGCCAAGAGTTTGACTCTTCCATTCTGTCTTCCTTAGAGTTGGGATCAGTTCCTTTTTCAGTTCAGTGAACTCATAAAATGAATTGGAAAAAATCCTCGTAGAACATTTTATTACGATCCCAGCCCCGATCTTACTGCATTTGATTTTTCTTGTCTGCCTTGTACTGTTGCTCTGAGTTTGACTCCTTGTGTCTTGTTCTCAGGGCTCCTTCGGCGCTCTGCAGAAGATCTGCGAGGACTCTTCCGAGCTCCTGGACAGCGACGCGCTGAACCGTCCCCTCAACATCATGATCCCCAAATTCCTGCAGTTCTTCAAACACTGCAGCCCCAAGATCAGGTGTGTGAGGGGCCCCCAGCGTGTCTCCCTTCCTCCAGCCCCCAACCAGCCTTCTGCCTGTTAGTGCTGCACCAGTCCAGTTGAACAGTTCATCATTTGGTTTGAATTTTGGTGAACACCTTTATTATTGATGCAAGAAAGTATTATTCATGCATTGTGTAATTGTGGAAGCAGGCACTTGCACACAACCTGCAGTTTTAGGCACCATTGTGTTACCATTCATGAAATGGAAAGTGTTCGTTTTCATTGTAGAGGGTTCTCTGTAAACAGGTATTGGCCCTCATAGCATCATAAGCCAGATGTTTTCACTCCTGGTACCCGTGCACTCCTGCTAATGCCGACTCTCACTCTCTCTCTCTCCCTCCCTCTCTCTAGATCGCACGCCATTGCCTGTGTGAACCAGTTCATCATCGGTAGAGCGCAGGCCCTGATGGACAACATTGACACCTTCATCGAGGTGAGCGTTGAGCGTGGGTATTGGTGTTGAGGTGTCAGCCGCATTAACCCCGGTGTCGCTTGTAACCCTGCGCAGCATAAGGTTGGAACTGTGGTCACTTTCTCTCTCTGTCTCTCTCTCTCTCTCTCTCCCCCCCCTCCCTCCCTCCCTCCCTCTCAGAGCCTGTTTGCGCTGGCTGCAGACGAGGACTCGGAGGTGAGGAAGAACGTGTGCCGCGCCCTGGTCATGCTGCTGGAGGTTCGAATCGACCGGCTCATCCCCCACATGCACAGCATCATACAGGTGAGACTCCGCCTCCGCGTTTCCCCCAGCCCTCACTGGGGCCTTTCGTACGGTCTCGCAAATAAGCTTCAGCACACCAGCCCTCTCTCTCCTCCCACATCTCTCTCCCTTTCTCCTCCTATGTCTTTCTCTCTTTCTCTTTCTCTCCTTCTCTCTCCCTCCCCCTCTTTTGCTCATTATCTCACTCTCTCCCCCCCTTTCTCGTGCCTTCTGTGATGCTCTCTCTCGTGCTTTCTCTATCCCTCTCTCTCTCTGTCTGACTGAAGTGTATTGTTAATCCGGGAGTGATGACAGTTTTATTTGTGAGAATCAGCTGTGATGTTTCATGTATTCATACTGTCTGACCCTCGGCGCTCACGGCGCACTGGTCTCTCTCGCTGGAGACGGGTGAAACAGCTGTGCTGTGATGATGTACGGCCCACCGGCCTGGATGACGTTAGGCCTCCGTGAACCTGTTGAACTTTGGCTGAAGCTCTAGCGGACTAGCCGCTGGATTCTCGCCCGCTCTTTCACACCTCCGCTGATCCCCCCCCCCCCCCCTCCTGTCACTCAGTACATGCTGCAGCGCACGCAGGACCCCGATGAGAACGTGGCTCTGGAGGCCTGTGAGTTCTGGCTCACCCTGGCAGAGCAGCCCATCTGCAAGGACGTTCTGGCAGGACACCTAGTGCAGTGAGTATTGGATCTTGGGGCGACATAGCTCAGGAGGTAAGACCGATTGTGTGGCAGTCGGAGGGTTGCCGGGTCAAACCCCACCCTGGGCGTGTCGAAGTGTCCTTGAGCAAGACACCTAACCCCTAACTGCTCTGGCGAATGAGAGGCATCAGTTGTAAAGCGCTTTGGATAAAAGCGCTATATAAATGCAGTCCATTTACCATTTACCATCTTTACTCTTGGAGTGGGTATAGCATCTTTACTGTTTGGTTCGCTGAGTATATCATCTTGACATCTTGTTTCCGTGAGTGTTGTATCATTACTGTGCAGGGGAGTGAGTATAGCATCTTGATTATGCAGGCAGTGAGTATAGCATCTTGACCCTGCAGGCAGTGAGTATAGCATCTTGACCCTGCAGGCAGTGAGTATAGCATCTTGACTCTGCAGGCTGTGAGTATAGCATCTTGACTCTGCAGGCTGTGAGTATAGCATCTTTACTGCATGCGGCAGTGTGTGTATAGCATCTTTATTGTGGGTGGCTGTGAGTGTAGCATCTTTGTGAGGGGCTCTGAGTGTAGCATCTTTATTGTGGGTGCTGTGAGTATAGCATCTTTATTGTGGGGGGGGGGTCTGTGACTGGGGGAAGCACTGATTATTTGTGCGTGTGTCACTCAAAATGAAGGTGAACTTTTCTGCTTGTCCTAACTGGAGTCTCTCTCCTCAGGCTCATTCCTATCCTGGTGAACGGTATGAAGTACTCTGAGATCGACATCATCTTGCTGAAGGTGAGCCTCCTGCATGCAGGCTATTCTTTGACTGTCCTTTAGGGAATGTACGAAGAGCTTTATAATTCTGGAAAATATGTGGAAATGTACTTGGCTTTTTTGAAAACTTAACATGCAATAATGGATAGTGAATCGCTCTCCTGTCCTATCTTACAGTGACCTCATATGTGTAATTCTGAGATTTTGTGTTGGTGTTCTTCTGTGCTTGGTCTGGATCTCCCTCCATCTCCTCTCTCTCTTCTCTGGCCGTGTGCCTGGGAGTGATGACAGCTTTATTCGTGAGCATCAGCTGTGATATTTCATGTATTCATACTGTCTGACCCACTGTGGCCACAGCCAGCCAGTCTCTCCTGCAGGAGACGGGTGCAGCTTCTGTAATGCCACCATGGCGGGTGACCAGGGAGAGAAAGAGAGTCTCTAATTCAATCAACTTTTCTGAGATGAGCGCAGTCTCCATTTGAAATGCCATTTTACGCACCTGCGAGGTTTCGGTGACGTAGCGTTGGGCGGGACCCTGCGGTGTTGACGCTGGACTGTGCGGTCTCCAGGGCGACGTGGAGGAGGACGAGGCGGTGCCCGACAGCGAGCAGGACATCAAGCCGCGCTTCCACAAGTCGCGCACGGTCACCCTGCAGCACGAGGGCGGGGGCGGCGAGGAGGGCGAGGACATCGACGAGGACGAAGACGACGACGACGACACGCTGTCCGACTGGAACCTGCGTGAGTGCCTCCCCTCTGACCTGCTGTCCGTCCGTCCGTCCGTCCGTCCGTCCGTCCGGCCGGCCGGCCGGCTTCTCTTCTGCTGTCCGTCCGGTTGATGACCTGCATACCCTGCTCAGGTCATTAGCGTCTCTGATTTAGATTCTCTTCCCCGCGCAGGTAAGTGCTCTGCAGCGGCTCTGGACGTCCTGGCCAACGTGTTTCGAGACGACCTGCTGCCCCACCTGCTCCCCCTGCTGAAGGGCCTGCTGTTCCACCCGGACTGGGTCATCAAGGAGTCCGGCATCCTGGTGCTGGGAGCCATCGCTGAGGGTACGAGTCTGTCTGTCTGTCTGTCTGATCCCAGCTCCCCAGGCCTGTCCCTCTATTCTCTCTCTCCATCCTCTCTCTCTTCCACTCTCTCCCTGCCTCTTTCCCTCCTGTCTCTCCATCACTCTGCTGTCTATGCTCATCCATATCTTCCCCATGTCTGTGTTCACTCCCACTCCTTAGAAGCCATCAGGACTCCGCTGTGCTCATTATGCTGTAATCCCATAATGCAGCTGTTTCACTCGTACTGCTTCCATATTCGCTTGGAGCAGCCACCGGTTAGCCGGTGAACTGGGCGACAGCTTTGCGTTATAAGCCCGGCTCTGTTCGGACAGCGTGCTCCCTCTCTGGAGGTGCAGTCTGTCCTCAAGGGCTCTACTGTTGCTGAAATGCAGGCTGTGACTCTTCTCTCCTCATGCCAAGTGTTAAGCAATGACTCATTTTCCCCCATGACTGACCTAGTTGATAAAGCTAATAGGATGAAGGCTAATTGGATTCCGTGTGCGGGGATATTTTATATTGCACAGGGGGCTGCGCTTGTGCAGCTTTTGGCTCAAGCGGTCATGCGATGAGTCGCAATGAAAAACTTTTAAAAAATCATCCCAGAAGCCCCATAATCTTAATTAAACGGTTGAGAATATTTATACGTCTTTTTATAAAGGTCTGTCCTTCATAAAGACTTTCCCCACTGACCGGGTATGAGACTGAGTATTAGTATCAGTGTCCATGAGCGGGCCGGTGTGTGTTTTGGGTGTGCTAACCCCCCCCCGCCCCCCCAGGCTGCATGCAGGGCATGGTGCCCTACCTGCCGGAGCTCATCCCGCACCTGATCCAGTGCCTGTGCGATAAGAAGGCCCTGGTGCGCTCCATCGCCTGCTGGACCCTCAGCCGCTACGCCCACTGGGTGGTGAGCCAGCCGCCCGACTCGCACCTCAAGCCGCTGATGACCGAGCTGCTCAAGCGCATCCTGGACGGGAACAAGAGGGTGCAGGAGGCCGCCTGCAGGTGTGTCCGTCTCTGTGCGTCTGTCTTGCTGCGTCTTGCAATCTGTGTTGCAGTCTCTGTGTATTGTGGTCTGTCTTTATGGCTGTCTGTCTCTCACTGTGTCCATCTCTGTCCATCTGAGTGTCTGATTTTGTGTGTGTTTTTGTTAGTGTCTGCCTGTCTAAGTGCGCTTGCTCTATCCATCACCTGAAACTTCAGCCATATCATTATAAGCAGAACTGTCCTCTTGCATCAGAAATTTGCCTTCATCTTTGGGACTCTTGAGCGCAAACTGAGTGTAACACTCTCCGTCTTTTCCCCCTCTTTCCTCCCACTTTCCTTCACCTCCCTCTTCCCTCCCTCTCTCCTCCCTCAGTGCGTTCGCCACCCTGGAGGAGGAGGCGTGCACGGAGCTGGTGCCCTACCTGAGCTTCATCCTGGACACGCTGGTGTTCGCCTTCGGGAAGTACCAGCACAAGAACCTGCTCATCCTGTACGACGCCATCGGCACGCTGGCCGACTCCGTGGGGCACCACCTCAACCAGCCGGTCAGTTCCGCCCCCGAGCGCCCGCTTGGCCTGGCCCCGCCCCCGGGTTACAGCGGTTCTCTCACACACACACACGCACACACACACACACACACACACACCACCCAAAAGGCGAAGGAGTTTACGCGTGCATTTCGGCCCGTCTTATCCAGGGCGACTTTCATCCGTTCGCTGATGATGCGTTTATTTCCCAGCTGTCACTCACCCTGATGCTCTGGGTGTGATGTGCTTTGCTTTTCATTCTAAGCAGTACCCAGCATCTGCAGTGTAGAGTCCAGTTCTCTGCCCACTGCGCCCCTCTCTCGTGCTGCAGAGTCTCTGTTGGCTGATTGTGTTTACTGGTGGCTGTGACACTAGTATTCTTTCCAGTCCTGTTTTTTAGTGTGTGTGGACAGAGTGACGCTTGTTTATTGCTGGTGTTTAAGTCCTGTCATGGTTAAGAAATGCCTGTGACTTGTGCGCTGCTGTCTGTCCTAGTTTTGGGTGGTGCACTGAGCGCTCTGTTTGTAAAGCAGGTGTTAATAGTTGTGCTTGTTTTTAAGTCTTTCTGTTCAGGAGCCCTTGTCATGTTTTAGGTACTCTTCCGATGTACCTGTGAGAGTCTCACTTGACCGTTTTGACCCCCTCCCCTCAGGAATACATCCAGAAGCTGATGCCCCCCCTCATTCAGAAATGGAACGAGCTGAAGGACGAGGACAAGGACCTTTTCCCCCTTCTGGAGGTGAGGCTTCTGCTCCCCCATGCCCCTCTCCCTGTTTCCTGGGAGGGCGAATGCTCTTCTGTGTGTTGTGTTTTACACCTCAGTCACCCTGCTCTCTGTCGCCCCCTAGTGTCTGTCGTCGGTGGCCACGGCGCTGCAGAGCGGCTTCCTGCCGTACTGTGAGCCGGTGTACCAGCGCTGCGTCACACTGGTGCAGAAGACCCTCGCCCAGGCCATGGTGAGTCGCCCCCGCCGCCCTGCGCACGCGCCGCCGCGCCGCGGCCTTAACCGCGCTGCGGCCGAACCCCCAGCCGCTGATTTCTGCCGTGGCATCACGGCGTGAATACGTCACCGTGTTTCATGGGAGGCTTTATGTACTCCCCAAATGGTCAGAGGTGCCGCTTGTCTGCAGCGTGTCACTGATTTGATCGGCTGGAATTTAAAAAATTGTTTTTAAGTGAGGTAGCATAGTGTAATGGTTCGGGACCTGGGCTTGTAACCTCAAAGTTGCTAGTTCAGTTCCTGCGCAGGATGCTGCTGTTGTATCACATACAATCATATATGATGTATTAATGGATACTGTGTAAAAGAAAAGGCTGAATCTGTGTAAGTCGCTCTGGGTAAGAGTGTATGCAGTGAAGTACTTGCACTGAAGTGTTAATGTGATTGTGGGCTATCATGTATCATGGGCACATTTTGACGGCTCTCCTCTCCCGTCCCCGCCAGATGTACAACCAGCACCCGGACCAGTACGAGGCCCCCGATAAGGACTTCATGATCGTGGCCCTGGACCTGCTGAGCGGCCTGGCCGAGGGCCTGGGGGTCCACGTGGACCAGCTGGTGGCCCGCAGCAACATCATGACCCTGCTCTTCCAGTGCATGCAGGTACGCAGCTGCCTGCCGTCAGGGTCCGTTACTGCAGTGAGGCTCCAGGTATGAGCATCAGGGTCCCTTACTGCAGTGAGGCTCCAGGTATGAGCATCAGGGTCTGTTACTGCAGTCAGGCTCCAGGTATGAGCATCAGGGTCTGTTACTGCAGTGAGGCTCCAGGTATGAGCATCAGGGTCTGTTACTGCAGTGAGGCTCCAGGTATGAGCATCAGGGTCTGTTACTGCAGTGAGGCTCCAGGTATGAGCATCAGGGTCTGTTACTGCAGTGAGGCTCCAGGTATGAGCATCAGGGTCTGTTACTGCAGTGAGGCTCCAGGTATGAGCATCAGGGTCTGTTACTGCAGTGAGGCTCCAGGTATGAGCATCAGGGTCTGTTACTGCAGTGAGGCTCCAGGTATGAGCGTCAGGGTCTGTTACTGCAGTGAGGCTCCAGGTATGAGCATCA
The DNA here is from genome assembly GCA_039654925.1 of Anguilla pacifica. Lineage (NCBI taxonomy): Eukaryota > Metazoa > Chordata > Actinopteri > Anguilliformes > Anguillidae > Anguilla > Anguilla pacifica. Next base: position 12,323,595 of record CM077300.1, on the reverse strand, counting down.
GGGTCTGTTACTGCAGTGAGGCTCCAGGTATGAGCATCAGGGTCTGTTACTGCAGTGAGGCTCCAGGTATGAGCATCAGGGTCTGTTACTGCAGTGAGGCTCCAGGTATAGGCGTCATGGTCCATTATGACAATGAGTCATGGTGCAGACATCATGATCTGTTATTACAGTGAGTCTCTGGGAATGGCCATCATGTCCATTGTTAGAAACATTCTCCAGGCGCTGTAATGCAGTGTGTAAGACGTCCCCAGCAGTAGAAAGTGTGGGGCCCTGTAGCCCGTGTGGCTTTGTGCTGCTCAGTGTGGCTGTGGAGCTCAGGTTGAGCGCAGTGTTCCGGTGTGTTCTCTGCAGGACACCATGCCGGAGGTGAGGCAGAGCTCCTTCGCGCTGCTGGGAGACCTGACCAAGGCCTGCTTCCCTCACGTCAAGCCCTGCATCGGTGAGTTCCCCCCCCACACGTCTGTGGCCGGTCCCCGTAAACCACACTGGCCTGACCAATGTGTGTCAAAGGCAGAATCTCCTGGGATGGTGAATGGTGTAGCGGAGTTGCATTGTGAGGAAGCGGCGAATGGGCTCAGGGTTAGAGGAAAGGCCCTGTCTGGTTGGGCAGTGTGCCTGCGGGGGCTTTAACGGCGTCCGTTTCTCTTCCGTCTCGTCTCCAGCGGAGTTCATGCCAATCCTGGGCACCAACCTGAACCCGGAGTTCATCTCCGTGTGCAACAACGCCACCTGGGCCATCGGGGAGATCTCCATGCAGATGGGTGAGTGACTGACGGACAGGGGGGCGTGCGCATCTTACCTTCATCTGTGCAGTCAGTTGAGTGGTCAGGGTAGCCTGTGTGTGTGTGTGTGTGTGTGTGTGTGTGTGTGTGTTAGGGCTGTCAAAAAATATTCGAAGTTCGAAAACTATTCGAAAATCTTTTTTTTTTTAAAGTTCGAACCTAAATTTGAGCATTCGAATATTAGTTTTGGATCCCGCGTTTTTTAATTAACATAAATATAGCTTTAATTTCATGCAGCGAATCGTGTTCATGCACGCAAAGTTCATTTCCTGTGCTAACGTTACTGGTCAGCTAACAATTTAGGCTAAATAATGTTCCCATGGCAGGCTATGTTAACTTTCTGTTCTGAAGATTTTGATAAAATTGGATGATGAAAGAAGTTAAATTACTTATTCTGTTTAGTTTGTTTATGTTGTTTTAGTCTACGGTTATTAGCCGTTTGAATAGTTTTTGTGTTCAGAAATAAACAGGATTTCCTTTAAACAATCATTTCCCTGTTATTGTGATTAATATATGCCGAGTTGTGGCAAATTACATCCACGAGAGTGCTTTATCCATTTGCTCATTAGGCTATAGAAACGGCAGGGGGCTCATTTATAAAATTAACTTGCGTGTGCATACTTCAAGTGAAGACCTGACGTCGAGCCACAACCATTTCCACGGTCAAATCGATTCATGTTGAAATTTTATAAATCACCACTTTGACGTGATTTTCTACGCACGCGCCACACAGTTGATCTAAAAATATGTTTTATAAATGAGGCCCCAGATGTAGTAACCTAGTATGAAAGTTCACCGATGTTCTCTGTTCTACTGCCCGCATGTGGAAAATAATGCGCAGGCCAGTTTAGAGGGAGCGTCACGTGCATGTTGCGCCCGACAATAAGCAGCTTATTTTTTGTGAATTATAGGCAAATGATATTCGAATATATTCGAATGCGAACTAATTACAAAAGCTAATATTCAAACTCAATTTCATGGCACTTTTGGCAGCTTTGTGTGTGTGTCTGTGCGCGTGTGTGCGAGAGGGGGGTCAAGCATTCAGGATAGTGACAGTGTGCAATTTCTCAACAGGAAACAATGTGCGGAAGGACGGAGGTGATTGTGCAGGTGAGCTAGGGAGTGAGGGCAGGGCAGTCAGCCAATCAGCTTCTCAGCATGCAGCCAGGATATAGAGCAGTGCCAGGGGATGTTTTGCTGTCATGCCTTTCCACACACGTGTGTCGATGCTGAGATGGTGGTGGTGGTGGAGAAGGGTCTTCCTCACTGTGGATGTCTTGCAGGAGCGGAGATGCAGCCTTATGTGGGGCTGGTCCTCAGCAACCTGGTGGAGATCATCAATCGCCCCAACACGCCCAAAACCCTGCTGGAAAACACAGGTGCGCTCACGTTTGAAAAGTGCTCAGCCAGTGAGAGGCTTGTCAAACGCTAGGCCAACGAGAGGAGGCACTGCTGGTCGTGTAGTTCTGATTCTGTGTACCTTAGGTGTCAGGGACTTTGACTCCTTAGAGGGGTTGCCTTGGTGATGACTGCTGTGAATCTCCTGATGTCTTCAGTGAACATGCAATGTCTCTCCCCCACCTCCCCTCATTGTGAATTAATTTTCTGTTATAACACTAGCATTCCCTCACCCCTCCAACATGTGATGAACTGAGAACAGACATTCGAAATCTGAACTGGCAGATGTGGATGTTTGGAAAGTTCTGAATGTGTGGGACAATGTCACGTGGTAACGTTGCTACGGAGATAGTGCCTAAAGCATACGTTTTTCTCCCTGTCTGACCACAGCCATTACGATTGGGCGGCTGGGCTACGTGTGCCCTCAGGAGGTGGCGCCCATGTTGCCGCAGTTTATCCGTCCCTGGTGAGTCTCCGCCCTCCCAACCCCCCCCCCCCTCCGCTAACGTCACGCCCAGGACCGCTAGGCCTCGGAGATCAGCCCTTATCACAGTATCCCGTTTCCACAGTGTGTGGGTCTGAGGCCCTGGAGATGTTCCAGTCTCTCCAGCCTTCATTTTCTATGATCTGGTTCTATACTCTATACATTGTCTATAGACATACAATGCAGATTCACCTCTGTATTGGAACATAGACTTAAGGATGTTTTTGTAAGGATGCATATGCAGTCTCTGGCTGTTATTCGGATTGCTTAGATTAGTGTGTTAATTAAATAATTGTACTATTAAAGTTGATATGAGAACAGATTGGCCTTCTTTGTGCACCCTTGTTGTAAGCTTTATTTATTTATTCATTTAAATTTCCTTCCCCTTGTAGGTGTACGTCATTGCGTAATATCCGTGACAACGAGGAGAAGGACTCGGCCTTCCGCGGGATCTGCATGATGATCGGGGTCAACCCCGGAGGGGTGGTGCAGGTGAGTATGGGGCTTGCGGGGTCAGAGGTCAAAGATCACTGAATGCGAGGGTGCAAATAGATTTTTTTTCTTTTCTTAGAACAGTAGTTGCGTTTTAACTGGCACCTCTGGCGCAGTGGCGATCACACGGGTCCCTAGTGGTAGTCGGGGGAATGACAGGTGGGTGTGTTGGGAATCCTGGGGTTAGTGTGCAGTCACACTCAGTGAATCTGTCTCTGTAGGATTTCATCTTCTTCTGCGATGCTGTGGCCTCCTGGGTGAGCCCTAAAGATGACCTGAGAGACATGTTCTTCAAGGTGAGACGGCGGCAAACGCTGCCACAGCAAACCCTTCAACTGACAGCACCACAGCAAGCTTCAATGGGAAGCTTCTTATCGCTGTCAATTGTTTCATTACTGTGATGCAAAAAAGGGGAGGGAGAGTCTGCACACACCAAAGATGGCCTTTCTCTTAGGAAGTCTTAAGATCCCTTGTGGATGTTTTCAGCACTGATGTGACTGTAATTACAGAGTAGATGTAACAACTGAAAAAAAGTTGTTCTGTGCCTGTGTCCCTGAATTATATTTGTAATACAAGTTCTGATTCTGTAACGCTTAAGTGCATTATGGTATATTATCTGTCAAGCATTGTGGGATATGAGCTCTGTTGAGCTGAAGTGCATTGTGGGACATGAGCTCTCTACATTCGAAGTACCCTATGGGATATGAGCCCTGTCGAGCTGTTGTGCATTGTGGGATATGAGCCCTGTCGAGCTGTTGTGCATTGTGGGATATGAGCTGCGTACAGTTGAAGTGCTGACACAAGCCGTGTCCTTGCAGATCCTGCACGGCTTCAAGGACCAGGTCGGGGAGGAGAACTGGCAGCAGTTCTCAGAGCAGTTCCCGCCCTTGCTGAAGGAGAGGCTGTCTGCCTGTTACGGCGTGTAGTCTGTCCACCGCCATTACCCCTGGAGGGGCACCGCTTCAGGTACCGCCACCTTTCTCCCAGCTTTGCACTGTTGAACATCCTCCGTGTCCTCCTCTTGTGTTTTACCTGTTTGTTTTTGGGGGGAGAGTCTGCGTTCTCCTCAGGGCTGACCCTCTCCCTCTGTTTTCAGGTGTGCCCGTGGGAGGGTTACTGGGAAACCTCATCCAGCTCTGTGTAATTGCACTGCCCTGATGGTGGGGGGACAGGGACGCCACTGGCCCGCCCCCTCTGGACACCCCACCCCCAAGCCCCCGTGTGTCTGTGAGGGTGGGTGGGAGGGGGGAGGGAGGGAGGGGGAGGGAGGTAGGGACAAACCTCTGGGTCGACGCCGAATAAATCCGACATGCTCAGAAAAGGAAAGGGCGGGAACTGAGAGGGAGGGTGCGGGCGGGCGGGCGGGAGGCGGAGGCAGGTTCGTAGACTTCTCTACTCGCGGCTAACGCGAATCCGTGGCGGGCGGGCGGGGAGGGAGGGAGGGAGGGCGGGCGGGAGGGGGGCGGGAGCCGACAACTGCATCGACGACAGAACCTAAATCGAACCTGGCGCACGCCCACAGATTAACACACCACACGTTATTATAATAATAATAATTACAATAGGCAGGCTTACATTTCGGTAGTTTTGCACAGATAGGCTACCGTCAGCCAGGCACATTTGCTTATGTATATTCATAAAGATGCAGTGGAAATGTACAGGAGGGGCAGTGGGCCAGACTGCTGTAACTCAGTTTAGAATCATACTGAGGCATTGATTAGGGGGGAGAAGCAGGTGCAAATTTTTAAAAATCTGTGATTTATAAGATGTAGCTAACGACAGGGGAGGTATAGAGGAGAAATGGCATCCTTACTACACGAGCATTCGTAGGCAGGGAGACGTTTGATATGGGCTCTGTTTGTCCCTTACTCAGCATATCTATTTTGCTTTGTGTTTTCGTCTTCCCCCTGGTTGCGGAAATATTTTTTTTATTTTTTTTATTTAATTTTTTTTATTTTTTAAAAAAAAAATTCTGTTTCCTGATTAAAGATTAACTGTAATAGATTCCCCTTTAATTTTTCAGGAAATTGGGACTAATGCCTCCAAGAATTGTAGAATTTAAATACAAGTTTGTTTTTCTAGTTCCGGGAATGAAAGGATTTGAGATTGCATGGTGATCACCTTTTTTTTATTTTTTATTTAAATTTTTTTTCGGCGATGCGTTTTGTGCATGGTGCACGCGTCATTCGAGAATGTCTGTCATTAATTCCGTCTTTAAATTTACACAGAATATGAGGACTCATTATTATAAGGTACCTTATGCTTGATTACCCCCCCCCCCTTATGAAATCTGTGTCCAACCTGTTTTATTAGACGTTTGTTGGAGTAAGCAAGGAGAGGAGTATAGGGTGGCGTTTTATATTAAAATCCACTGAGGCCATATTGCGACGCAAGGTTACGCTGATCTTACAGGAGAATCACACTGCGAGGAGTCTAATACTGTAGTGAAAAGTCTTTTTGCTGCTACTGCTTTTTGTGTTTATTTACTATGGACTTAAAGGAAATAAGTCAGCCGTAAAAAAAAATAATAATAAAAGATCTTTTTAAAGACTAACGCCAGGGGCTTTGTGATGTTATGCACTTTCTTTTCATAGGAAATTTGAAGTGTACTCTTAAAAAGTAATCCAGCCGTAAGCCACCGAGCTTTCTTAACATGTAGCAAGTGTAATTTTGGCTTGTGACAAAACGCACACAAAAAAAGATGTATGAAATGCTAATTACAGAGCCAAACTGAAACACTGCTTGATTTTACAGACTAGTAAAATTTAAGTCTGCGGAAATTTCCGGGAGAAGGGGCAAGTGTGATGGGATCTGAAAGGGCTTTTTCAGTCAGTCTTCACAGACAGAATGCACAGATTCCGTTTCTGTCTGCGACCTTTGGGAAGTTTTGGGATACTTATAAGGTTAACTCTCCCTCAAGAGTATGTGCAGTGCCTGGTTAATGACTGGGTTCGATCATACTAGAGCTGTAGCCATGAAGAATAAGCCTGGCACACACGTTAATGCAGTAGATCTTAATCTGAACTATTGGAGCATAGCTTGTCCATCAACCCCATCAGCCTAACGTAATGTAATTTGTGCAGGAGTACCTCACCTCATGTTTGTCAAGTTTCTGAGTTTCATTAGGCTTCTGTCTGCCTGTTAAAGTGATAGCTGCGTGCTTGAGCGCGTTTTTCACCATAAGCGCACGTGTGCAGCATCATACGCAAAAAAAAAAAAAAAAAAAAACCCCAACATGGCACAGATCTTCCCCTGAGGTCATGTGACGGTCATGTGATCAGGGGGCCATCCCTGTGGAGAAACCTTCAGTATCGATACTTGTCACATTGGTTTCCACGCCATTTTGTACGAGTGGGTTATTTTTGTGACAGTGCCTCTCCAAGTGTAATTAAATTGTTTAATCAAAAGCAATGATTGAGGTCTGTTGTTGAAATTGCTTATTACTGTACTCTGTATAATAAGGTTGGAGGCGGTGACTGTAGGCCTCGGGTGAACGACAGTGTTTGGATGGCTTTAATCGATGAGGCTGAGCTTCACTTTGGCAAAGTAACAGATGCCGTGGGTTCTTCGGGCTTTTGCTGCAACGTGAATATGAACTTCCGCTTTTAATATCACTGTGAATCAGATAAGAGGCGTATTGTGCAGATGGACCCACATTCGGGTTCCTTTTGACACTTTTTTTTTGTAAACTGGCTTCCCCCGAATTCCTTCAGTGTCAGAATCGGTGACTTGGTGTGCGATGTGTCCGTAGGTAAACTAATATGCAAGTGTTGGCTGGTGAATTTTCTCCGAAGGGCTGTCTTTCTGGGGGGGGGGGGGCAGGTATGCACAAATAAATATGAATTTGACCACAACCATCACATGTCGCATTAGTGGGACTGAGGGTCCTACATCCCACACAGTGTGTAAAACGTTGCAGGTTAACAACACCTTGTTTATATAAGTGATAAGTCGATCTTAAAATACAGCCAATTTTTCCTCCAGTGTTTTTTTTTTTTTTTTTTTTAATTTATTTTTTCAATATTTTTGTATTTATTTTTGTTCAGATTTTTTTGTTTTTCACATTTTAGTTTTGTGCAGAGATGCGCAAACATTTTTTTGGACTTCAGAAGTTTTTTGTTTTCCCCCCCTTTCCATTAACGTTCTTTTTATTTAAAGAATTTTTTTGTTTCGTTGTTTTATAGCGGACCATCTATTTTAGTCAACTGTTAAAAGGGGAGGGGCGGGGGGAATTTAGCTTGGTGCATACCTGGGGAATAAGGGAAAAACTGTAAGACTTGTAGAACCTTGTTTCAGTCTCAAGTCTGCCGAATGAAATTGATGTATTTTTCTCAACTGTGAGTGCAAGTGGGATGTTAACTTATGTATCAAACTTATCACTTTCTATTTTTCTTTTGTGAATGGAAAATAAAAAAAGGTTTTCTACCAAGCTGGGAACAAATTTCTGTCTAGTCTGTCTGGATTATTTTACCTGTGGTTTATTTGCTCTTGCGTGTTGGTGGAGAGTAGTATTACAAGGGGTGATGTGGACAGTAATGCCCCTTTCAAATGAATGAAAACCAGATGTTCATAAATCCACCCAATAATTATAATTTGACGGCACACATACTATAAGTCGGTTATTTACTTTATTTGACATGACCTCCCTAATCTAAAATGGTAATTCACCCACAGGGCCTACCTTTTCCCCATCTTTAATATTAATCTGTGCCCTAGCTTTGACTAATCAAGCCTGTACCCTGGGTCTTCACAACTGCTAAACCATAAAGCCACTGTCTTGGACCGCCATGGGAATCCTAGGACTCATGAAATCAGTCATATCTACTGACTATTTGGACCCAAACATGCTTTTTGCAGTAGGAAAATAAAACGTTCTGCACGGATCTTATGACCTGGTCCTCTTCAGTCCATGTTATGGTCAGCCCCGGAAGTAACGCAGTGGCACAGCAAGTTTAATTATATCAGACCAATTTGGATCTTTTGAACATTTCGGTCAAAATAACCCTGGTGTATATATTTTATACCTTTCTACGGCGTGGAAGTCGCGTCGGCAAAAAAAGTGATAAATGATTTGATGAAAGTTCTAATTTCATGAGTTTTCAAGTTTTATGTTGTATCAGTACCGAGTGCTCCTCAGTTGACCACGCTTTTGATCGACCAGCAGCAGCTTGATGACGTAAATTGTAAGCGCCGGAAAAATACATATTCGAAAAGCAACTGTAAATGGGCGGGTGGCAATTGTAAGATCATATTGCTGGATGTGGACTGTATGACAAGAAGCTCCATTTCAAAGAAATGTATTCCTTAATTTTATAACGTAAAACGTCTGGCTGACATAATTTATAATTAAATCATCTGTAGTAATTGCTGTGATCCCACCAAAGAAAGGAACCAACTTGGCTAGAAGCAAGCATAATGTTGACAGTCACGGTTTGCTTTGTCGTTCAGTGAAGGTATGATTAATGCTAGCTTGCAGCGTGTTCACTGTTTAATGGATTCGCGTCACAGCAACGACAACAACTTTCTCGTAATAAAATAAGAATAACAAGGAAAGTATTTAGGTGGGTTTGTTATTTGACTTCAATACGTTACGTGGGTGGCTTGTTGTCACCCGATTTCAGTGAGACTGACAAGTACAGCTAATATCCTTTTATCATAATATTTTCTGCATTGCTTACCATTTAGATCGTGTTCAGAGGTGGATACGTTCTAATGAGGGCAGTTTTCAAGAAATTGCAGGTTTATAAACTCTGACATAAACTGTACCATGATTTAGAAACAGAACGTCTGTATCGAACTACATTAGCCATCGCGTGACTCTGCAATCAGAAGACAAAAGGACACGAAGTGTAGCGATGTGTGCTGGTGATTTCTGGGTAGAGCACTGTTGATGTTTCCCGTTCGCTGTCCGGTAGGTGTCTGGATGTCGGAGGCTTGGGGCCGCCGTGAGGAAGAGGAGGCGGAGGCGGAACTTAGTGAGCTGAAGGCGGGGAGCGCGGTGGGAAGAGCAGGGCGTCTCGCCCCACTGAATTTGCCACAGGACCAAGCTCTTCGGCCAGACCAACAGAGGTCAGTTCTCTCCTTTCACCTCCTTCCTTCCTTCTGTCACCTCTCTCTTTCTTAATTTCTTTTATTCATTCATTCATTCATTTATTAACTTTACTTTCCTAGGAGGGAACATATTTCAGGGAATGTTGACCAGAGCCTTGATGTTCCTTTGACTTCAGTTTTTCACATCTTCAATTTTCAATTCCCTCTTCTGTAATGGCTGGCTTTTTGTAGTGTCTCCTCCTGTCCGCACCTCGCTGGGAGGTAATGGCATTGCTTGTGTTCCATACCAGTACCCCACTCCACCCGCCCGGTGCAACAAGGGAAACAAGCCCCTCCCCCTCCAGCGAAGGAACAGGGTTGCTGTCGTTGCCATGGGAGATGGTGGCCCGCATCGCCTCTCACCTCCCAGCGCAGTGTGTCATCACGGTCCTCCCACAGGTGAGCGCACGGGTGTGACCGTGGAGGTGACCGCTGGTCCTGCTGCGGCTGGGAAGCGGCAACGGAGCGGTCGCAAACCGGTCGGGTTTTCAGCGAACACGTGAAAACAAAAAAACACTCTCTCGCTCTCCATCCCTCCCTCTTCCTTCGTCTCTCCTTTTGAAATGTTTTCTTGTTCTTGAATATCCTTTCTTCTGTCTTCCTCTATTGTCTTTCAGTGTTTTCGGCAACCGGGTCTTTTTGCAATTGTGATTCTGTTGCTAGGGTGGGGTCACTGAGCCTCTCCCTAGCAACTGGTATTCATTGTATCTCTTCATTGTATTGCTGCCATTAATTTTTCATTTTTTTGTAAAGTGGAAAGTGCACTCTCCTTATGTATTCATAAAAAGATTAATTCAGGGGGAAAGCAGAGAGGTTTACAGATAGATGGGATCACAGAACAGAAAGTGCCACGGCAGGGCATCGAACCCGCTGCAGCAGTGGAGGGATGGGGGGGGGTCATGTGTGGGTCGTGAGCTGCCCAACAGACTGCGCCTCGCAGTTTCGCCCCGCTGTTGAGTGCTCTTTGTTCAGGTCCCAACAGCGGTTCAGCTGAGTCAGAAACGTGGCTCTTCCCTCCAGTGTTCCAGATCCGGTATGGTGATCTGTTTCATAATGTGGTTTCATAACTCAGCTTTGAAGTAGTACTTTCCTGAAGCTGATTTGAGTCAGCGTGTGTTAACATTATGATGTCACATGTGTAATGTGGTGAGTTCCAGAAGCAGCTGGCTGACCAGCTCTCTCTCTCTCTCTCTCTCTCTCTTTCCCTCTCTCTCTCTCTCTTTCGCTCTCTCTCTTTCTCTCTCTCTCTCTCTCTTGCTCTCTCTCCCTCTCCCCCTTCCCCCTTCCCCCTTCCCCTCCACCCCCCACCCCACCCCGCAGGTTTGTCGAGCACTGGGGGGCGTAGGTGAGGACAGCACCGCCTGGCAGCTCCGAGCTCGCAGGCTGATTGGCCCCGGGGCCTCCTTTCCCGTGGGGCCGCGGGAGGGCTTCGACTGGCCCACCGCCTGCCTGGAGATGGAGGAGCTCATCTCCTGCTGGGCGGGGCTGAGTGAGAAGGAAAGGGAGGGGCAGGGGCAGGAGGCGGGGCCTGCGGGTGACAGAGGGGCGGGGTTACAGGAGGCAGGAGAGGCTGCGGTGGCCAGGGAGCCTGGGGCCGAAGGAGGGAGAGCTGGAGATGGAGAGATGATGGAGGGTGGAGGCCTGTTGGTCGACGGAGAGGGACAACAGCGGGAGCAGGAGGGAGGCGGGGCGGAGGCGGGGGAGCAGGGGGTTGGAGGGAAGAGGCAGAACGAGCCAATGGCAGGGGAGGAGGAGGGGGGAGAGAGAGACGGGGGAGAGGGATTGGGTGAGCGTGGAGGCCGGGCAGAGGAGGGAGGGGCTGAAGGCGAAGCGGGGGAAGGAGAGAAACCAGGAGGGAGGGAGGGGGATCTCTCCGACCCCCCCGGCCCGTCCGCGGCCCTCCAGCGGTTCTCCCTGCCCTCGGGCCACATCGCCGAGGTGAACACCGTGCTCCTGGTCGGGGGGGAGGGGGCGCTGTGCGCCTCGGGGTCCCGGGACAGGAACGTGAACCTGTGGGACCTGCGCGGGGGGGCGCGGGGGACGCTGCTGCGCACGCTGGGGGGGCGGGGCCTGTTCAGCACGCACCGCGGCTGGGTGTGGTGCCTGGCGGCCCGCGGGCCCCTGCTCTGCTCGGGCTCCTTCGACAGCACGGTGCGGCTGTGGGACCTGGGGGCCGGGGGCACCGAGCGGGGCCTCATCCAGGCCCGCGCCGCCGTGCTCTGCCTGTCCTGCCAGAGCGACGCCCTGCTGGCCGGGTCCTACGACAAGAAGGTCAGCATCTACGACACCAGAGGTCAGTGTGCAGCCCGCGCCCCGCCCCCGTCCTGCCCTCTGTGACCCCACCCTACCCAGTCACACCCACCCCTAAGACTATTGGATGTTTCAGCTGTCAGTTACTGAGATTACTCTCTGGAGGCAGTCAGCATTGGTGGATGGCCATTATTACCTATAATCCCCAGAACACGCTGATCCTTCTGCCTCACTAGTGCATGAATATCAGTTTCAGTGTGTTGGACCGTCCCCATGCTTTGGTGGTTTCCATTCAGACCGGCACTCATTTAGGCCCCTCCCCCTCCTCAGGCCCCTCCCTCTCCCCATGCGCTCTTAACTGGGTCTGCTCATCTGTGCTGGCGGCTCTGGTCGCACTTTGGGTGTTTTTTGCCATGGCGACGCTGAGGTGCAGTTTGTGATGCGGTGTTGTCGTGCGCCATAGCGGCAGAGCCCCTGGTGAAGAGCCTGCGTCTCCATGGCAACGCGGTGCTGTGCCTGGCCGCGGATGAGCAGTACATCCTCTCCGGGAGTAAGGACCGCACCCTGGCTGTGTTCGACCGCCGCGCGGGGAAACCCCTGCAGAAGCTCTCAGTACGGCATCACACACACTCTCACATGCACACACACGCACGCACACACACCCTCACTGCAGCGAGAGCACACGCACGCACACACACACACTCACATGCACACACACACACACACCCTCACTGCAGCGAGAGCACACACACGCACACACACACCCTCACTACAGCAAGAGCACACACAAGCACACGCACGCACACACACACCCTCACTGCAGTGAGAGCACGCACACACACACACCCTCTCTGCAGTGAGAGCACACACATCCTCTCTGTAGTGAGAGCACACACACGCACACACACACACACCCTCTCTGCAGCGAGAGCACACACACGCACACACACACACACCCTCTCAGCAGCGAGAGCACACACACGCACGCACACACACGCACAGAAAAGGCCTGGAGGAAATATCAGTCGTGCTCTCTCCATCTCACTGATTTTCCTCTTCTCTCTCGCTCTCTCTCTCCCTCCCTCTCTCTGTGTCCCTCACCCCAGCTGAGCTCCTACCTGCTCTCCATGTCCTACAGTGGGAAGGAGGTTTGGGCCGGAGACAACCACGGCATGATCCACACCTTCGCCCTGCGGGACGGCCTCTTCCAGCCCGTTTCCCATTTCGACGTGGGGCACCACTCCCTGGTCACGGGGATCCACAATTCGGCCGGGACCCTGTACACCTGCTCCTCTGACCGCACCATCAAGGTACCCCTGACGCAGCTGGTCTGTGCTCCCGTCTCTCAGACCGGCTCCACGGTGGGCCTGACGCCTCCCTCTCCCAGTACGCCCTCATTAGCGGGTTTAATAGTCTGCATTGTTGAGTTAAGCAGCTACACAGGCTGCTCTTTCATTGTTTCTCTGCTCACACCTGTCCTTCTCTTTCTACAGATTCACCTCCCTTCCGCCCCCCCCAGGACACTCTGCTCACTGCGGCACCAAGCTGGGGTCAATGGGGTATGTCTCTCTCGCATACATACACACACACACAGACACACACACACACACACTATACACCCACATGCTGTGTCTCTGTTACCCTCACTGCCAGCTCAGCAAAAAACCTGACATTCTAGCTGTGGCTCATTTTGTTCACTCTCTTTCTCTCTCTCTCTCTTTCTCAGTTTTTCAATTCAATTCAATTCAATTCAATTCAATTCAATTCAGTTCAGTTCAGTTCTCTGTCTCTCTCTTTGTCTCTAACTCTTTCTGAATATGGGAATCCAAGAGGCCATCCCGTAGGCCATCCTCTTGTTTATTTGGCAGGAAATTAATCTGTAAATATTGGCAAGTATTTTTTCTCTCTGCTCTGTTTCTGGATTCTGAGCTGGTGTATGTATTGAATAAATGGACGCCCCTGTAAAAGCAGTATAAAATAGTAATTCTCTAAATTTCTCTCTCTCCCTCTCTTCAGCTGAGCGTGGAGGGCGGGGTCCTGGCTGTAGCTTCAGGGGACATGTGTGTGGAGGTGTGGAGGCCGCAGAGGTGAGGGAGGGGCGGAGCGAGGGAGGAAGGCGGGGCTACCGAAGCCATCCCAGGCTGTCATGTGACTCCCTGCTCAAACTGGACTCTTTATTTCAACCCGAAAACACAATGCCACTGATAACACTCTTTCTGAAAATAAATTAGTAAGCTTTAAAATGATCAACCTCAAAGTTGAAAAAAATAAGGCTTGTGTCTTACACAGAAGAAAGAATGTTATGTTCATGGTCCTGTTCATTTTTAAATGTCAAATTATTGTGTCATTTTCAAACGCCTGTTGGAGTTGTTTTTTTTTTTTTGCTGCTGAACGCTGTTTTGACACTATAATAATATGTACAGAGTGCCTGCCTTTCTATCACAAGAATGCATGAGAAAAAGTGTGAAGGGCTTTGCATCACAACAGACGTGTCCATGTGCAATTAGATATGTGAGCTCCATCTCAGCAGTATGCTGGCGCACCTTGCTAAAGAGCGCTTGTGTCGAAAGCCCTCTAGACTAATATGCATAGTTACTTATTGCGCTCACATCTGTAGTTATACAGGTTTGAGTTCCGTGTGTTGTAAAGTGTGACATTTGTGTGTATGCCATTCCTTTACAGTCATTCCAGGTGGCTCGTTGTTAGGAAAGGTTATTTCAATCATAATAAATGCACATAATGGTGTATAGTGAAGGATTCCGAGCCCCAGCTCGCGTGCAATGTGACAAGATCCAAATAGCCGTTGGACTTGCAACTAGGATGTGGTGTGTTTTTTATTTAAAGTTATTTATATGTCACTTGTTAGCTTAGCTTTTAAATAAATGAAAAGATCTGCTGTCTGAGAATTAGCCCCATTTGTTAGAGTCTCCAGGTTTTTGGCCTGACTGCCTACAGTACTGAAATATCAAAAGTGTAGCAACTGTATACACACACACATAATGACACAGGAAGTGATGAACGTCTCAGCATTTGTTTGCACGCCCTCATTCACTAGGTCGCCCAGAGTTTAGTGTAGTTTTCATTCATGAAGTTGGATTTTTACTGAATGAAACGGAGACCAGGCCGTTACACTGACGCCTGCAGCAGAGGTGTTTCACACAGGATTTACACCCATCGCCTCTACATCATCAGGATTCTGTCATCCATCACACACACACAAACAAATAATACAGTTCCAGAAAAGCATTCACAGCCTTAGCCGAAGACAGTTTTATGAAATACATGGAATACATTATGAAACACAGTGTCAGGTATCATAGCCGTGTAAACTTTTAGACGACCTGCTGATTCTTCACCTACTGATTACAAGTGTACTGGAAACTGACAGCATAATAACAAACAAAAAAAATCATTTTGTAACTTTATATTGTGTTTGCATTACTTTAATGTTAATAAATACAGGTTTTGAGTTAACAATATTCTCTGTTTCAGATTATTCGTTGTTATTTAATATAATTTACCAGTGCCTCACTGTGGGGCTGGAGGGTTGAGATGGCCCTGGTGGTGTGGGGCTGGAGGGTTGAGATGGCCCTGGTGGGTGGGGCTGGAGGGTTGAGATGACCCTGATGGTGTGGGGCTGGAGGGTTGAGATGGCCCTGGTGGTGTGGGGCTGGAGGGTTGAGATGGCCCTGGTGGTGTGGGGCTGGAGGGTTGAGATGGCCCTGGTGGTGTGGGGCTGGAGGGTTGAGATGGCCCTGGTGGGTGGGGCTGGAGGGTTGAGATGACCCTGGTGGTGTGGGGCTGGAGGGTTGAGATGGCCCTGGTGGTGTGGGGCTGGAGGGTTGAGATGGCCCTGGTGGTGTGGGGCTGGAGGGTTGAGATGGCCCTGGTGGGTGGGGCTGGAGGGTTGAGATGGCCCTGGTGGGTGGGCTGGAGGGTTGAGATGGCCCTGGTGGTGTGGGGCTGGAGGGTTGAGATGGCCCTGGTGGTGTGGGGCTGGAGGGTTGAGATGGCCCTGGTGGTGTGGGGCTGGAGGGTTGAGATGGCCCTGGTGGGTGGGGCTGGAGGGTTGAGATGGCCCTGGTGGGTGGGGCTGGAGGGTTGAGATGGCCCTGGTGGGTGGGCTGGAGGTAGCTGGTGGCCTTGGTCTCCCTCGGTGACCCAGCATCAAGCAGCACTACAGCAGTACGCAGGTCTTCTTGTCCTTAAAGGGGTTGGCGGAGGTGGCAATGCCGGTGAGGAGGGGGTCGCTTCGACCGTGCTCCTGGCAGTACTGCACCAGCTGAGCCGCTGCGATGGAGATCTGCAGGGGTACAGCGCCACCCCCACCCCCCACCCCAGCCAAACAAAAAATCAGGCGCTACATTGACGGACTCTGAGCTTGGGAGAGGCATGCTGAGCTGGCCGGTCACAGATTGTACTGAAACCCCTCCTGTCTGTTTTCCAACATTCCGATCTAGATTCCGCTGTACATTGTAAAAATGGTAAGATTCTGTCAAGTTCATCCATAAATCAAATGTTAAAATGTGTTGAAAGTAAATGTTTTAAGCGTGTATTCAGAAAAATGGTGGACCATGCCTGGGTGACTCTAAAAGGAGTTTTAAAGGTTCCGTATGCAACACTGACACCATTTGTTTCAGTGGCGGTCTTAGCTGTTGCAAAGCAGCATTGCCTAAGACAAGTCATTGTTGTATATAAATCACCAAAAACAAGATCTCAGGAACAGGGAAAAAAGCTTTTTTCTCCATTTACCAACACAACATTATACATTAGGGTTTAACCGTGTGGGATTTCTACCCAACTTTTTGAGTCATGAGACACTTATAGAACATGACTGTGAACAACTGTGACTTACGGATGGTACTAAACCACCAACTCAGGTCAGTTATTTTGTATAAGCCATTGGCATTGAAAACTAAAGACTGGTCAGACAATTTTCTTACGAAAATAATTGCTCCTTCAGCATAAACATCAACTCAATTTTAACTCAGTCTTAAATTTACAACAAGTGCAGGCTGCCCACTGTGTTACATGCACGGTGTTGCCAGAATGCCTCATCATTTTAAAGCTCTTCCACAGTCAGCGCTCCCAGTACCGGTCTGCACCAGGTTCAGCCTGATCACCAGACCCAGTCTAAACGCGCATGGGCTGGGCGAAGCAGCCGGCCGACGCTCACCTTGATCCTCTCCATGCCGGCCTCCACCCTCAGCTGCTCCACCACCCTCCGCGCCTGCAGAACGCTGTTGCTGCTGCAGCCTGTCCCCGACATCGCTCCCAACGCTCTGTCCAATCACAGCGTCCCTCGAGTCAGTGTCTTCAGCCTCTGCAGGAAGAAGAGCAAAAGAAGACGGAACAGAATTTCTTGACGGTCACATCTTGTTACTCAGGCAAATAATTCCTTTTTACTTTGAAAAAAAAAAAAAGCTATTGTCAATATTTCTGTCATACCAGAGAGCAGAGTAGATTAATGTAACATTCTGATCTTTGCTTTGCAAAAGAAATTTTTTTTTTTTTTTTAATGTCTTAATCGCCGTGAAGTGTTATCATACACGAAATAGTCAGAAAACACAAGTACGGTGTTTCGAGAGAAGGCAATCTGTTGTTGATCACCTCTCTGTCCCTTTTAACCTTTTTCCCCCTCCCTCTCTTGCAGGTGCTGAAGTCCCTTCAAAGGCCCTGTGATGTTTGTGGTACGGATGGGGGTAGGCATGGAGGGGTGCAGTTCAAAGGTGGCACCAGTGGTCCAGGAAATGTCACAGAAGCATCATGTGTGTCCACCTGTCATCATCGCCAGCGACAGAAATATCAGATGGGGGCTGGTTGATCATAGCTCTCTTACCCTCACAGGAGAGAAGGTATCGGGGGAGTAGGGCTGCATTCTTTCATCTTTAATATTCTACTGAAGAACAAAGACTTTGCCCCCCCCCCCCCCCCCCCCCCCCCCCCCCCCCCCCTCAAAGAAGCCATTCTATGGTTCCACACATCCTGTAGCCTGGATTCTTTTTTTTTTGTTTTTTTTAAGTCATGCTCTCTGTGGTTAAGGTGAGGACAAACATATTTCCTCTGTATTTGCTGTTATTTTGTTAAGTATTTGTTTTAACAGTGGTATATTTAACAGTGGTATTCAAATTTTATATTAATTCCATAGAATACCTCCCCCTCTCTAAATGTATATACTTTGCAATTGCAGACATACAGTGTTTTATCACAAAGAACAAACCAACTTTTTATAAAATGTAAAAATGTGTCTTTGTGAAACTTGTCGAATTTTCCTTCTGAGCATATTTTATGTTCTGTTTTTAAATTGTATAATCCTTACTTGTGCTTATTTGCTGAACATTTTATAAGAACAACTGCTTCTGGATGCTTCTTATTTAATAAGTCATTTTGTCAAAATGTAGTTTCGCATAGGCAGGCCTATCTCTTCACTTCGTTTCAGCGCTGTGGCAGTCAAAACGTCAAAATGTAATATTCATAGCTTTCTATACTTTGACGTTTATGATACTGTACTAATTCAATAATATTGCGCATCGCTTGTCATAGTATAATTGAATTTAACTGTACTTTCACGAGAGGCAATTTTTTTGAAACTGAAGTTCATAAATTGTATCGCGTTGTATCTGTAACAGTTTATATATACGCAACAGTTTAAACGCAATCAGAGGTACGGGTGATCGCCGTTAGTCCAAAATTCTCCAACGTCATATGTCTGTCCCTTCTAGGCTGCCATAGTTGTTTTGAAGCAAAGCGTACGGAAAATGGCTGCGCGCTGCATTGCGGCATGATGTCTGGAGTCCTTTTTTCTATGAAAACTCATCAGAATTAAGTGACCAACAAGGGGTAAACCAGATTTTTTGCACACTTCGTTGTCTATAAATTAAGGTAAGTAATGTAATGTGTGTCGTTAACTGTTTTCAGACAGAAAAATTATTCATTGCGGCTAGCTCATTCAAGTAAGTTAGCAGACGTTAGCCCATGTCGGCGTCTTGAATTTTGTATTCCAAATCAGAAATAGAACAGCCATAATACAAACAGTGTACTACTGTAATGGTCAGCAGCATCTTAAAATAAAGTAGGATCAGTTTATGGGTGCATTTTTATCGGATGTGTGTTTATGTTAGGAAGGTAGAGTTGGCTACAAATTTGACGCAGCTGTAATGGATTACTAGTCTACTGATTTTTATTTATTTACTTATTTATTTTTAATTACCTATTTTTTTCTACTGAAGGTGATATGGACGGACAGGCCCCCGCCGTTGCCCGCGAGGCTGTACTGAAGGAGAGCTGCACCCTGCCCGAGGACATGCCCAAGATCAAGGGTTACGACTTCAACCAGGGGGTGGACCTGAAGGCGCTGCTGCAGTCCTACGCCACCACCGGATTCCAGGCCAGCAGCTTCGCCCAGGCTGTTCAGGAGATCAATAAGATGGTAAGGGCAGGTGGTTGTGTGTGACTGTGGTTAGGGCCTCCATATGCCAGTCATGTAGTAGTTGCACAATCACCTAGGATGAGGTTTCTTAATAAAATAAAATAAAG